>JAJIZL010052707.1:0-11685 GCA_023969395.1 Amblyomma maculatum | reverse complement strand
AGATAGATAGATAGATAGATAGATAGATAGATAGATAGATAGATAGATAGATAGATAGATAGATAGATAGATAGATAGATAGATAGATAGATAGATAGATAGATAGATAGATAGATAGATAGATAGATAAAAAGCAGCCGAGTATATCAAGAGGCCAACAACAGATCAACAGAGGTAAAGGAAGAGCATAGCAAGAGCAGAAGAAAACTAGTGATCACTGTGGTCCTACTTCAATTTATCCCTGTAAATACACTCCCGTGCGTACAAGCACGTAACGGCTTTAGTGAGAGGTGCTTGGGCAGAGCTCTCGGAGCGTTACAACTATTGAAGAAGCCATAGAATATCTGGCTTACCACGAATGCCATTTGACATGACTGAAAACCGTCATACCGAGAAACCAGCACTATTCACGGCGAACTGGCCACACTGTAGAGAGCCCGGACATTGTTTGGGAGACCCGATAAAGTAAATAACGAGTGACTGAAAACTACGAAAGTGTAAGTAAATACAATCGCTGGTACGCTGCTGCTAAACTCGCTAACGTGGTGTTCTTCCTTGCCTCCACTGCCTCCAACTTATTCGATAATCAGAAGGATTCACTGAGTACTTGGGCTACATTTTGAGGCTAGATAAAGAAAAAATTTTGGGATAAATCTTCAAAGGAGCGCGCGGAACAGCCATTGCCTCACCGGGAGCAAGTGGCCGGAGAAACGTGCACTGAATACATCGAAGCTATCTTAAAGTTATGCAAACTAGTGATTCCCAGTATGTTCGAGGAAGGAAAAGTCAGCCACCTCCTGAAAGGAATTGCTGAAGACGTTTATAACTTCTTAATTAGCAAGAAAATCCTTAACACCAACGCCGACTATTTAGAAAATTTGAAGCCCTCGAGCTGCGTCGATTCACCAGTACTAATTGCCCCCGCTGTTACCCGGCTATTCAAGACAACCGACCCCTGTCGAACATTCACGGATGACTGCACAATGAAGAGCAGCGATCCCCCACAATGTCCGCTTGGGACTGGCACCATTCTACACATTTTCGGTGTTCATATCCTGCATATCGCAGCGTGACGCCACCACCCCAGTGCCAGTGGCGGTCACCTTCACCTCGAAGTCGTTCTTCCCTACACCTCCGGAAACTAGGAGGCACAGCCAACGGAGGTGAGGCCGCCGGCCAGCCGATGACGTCCATACATACCCATGTTTATGTTAAAGAGCAAATTGGAAGTGTTTATTGATGGTGCGAAAGTAAGGGCACTCGTGAACACTGGAGCTGCAGTATCTGTTATGCGTTTGAGCTTTTAGAACCGTTTGGGTAGAAATGTTATGTTTGGTGTCGACCATGTAGTGTTATTCCGTGGCGTAGGTTTTAAACTTTCAGTCTCACTTTGTTGCGTCTGCTTCAGATGTTGTTACTGGTGGCCTAAATGTTAAAAGAAAATAAGCTGCGCTGCCTCGATCAACCCATGATGCGATTCTTGGGATTGATTTTCTGCTACAGTGTGCTGCAACTTTAGACTGTCGTACGGGAGATGATTGCTTTGAATTCTTGACTGCTTTTAGCTCTTGTGGATGACTCGACAACAGGTTCTGCAGCATTTGCATTGAAAGAAAACACAAATGTGCCAGCTTTACCTGCAGCATTTTTGCGTGTGTTCTCTATTATTAACCGGTGCAAATCGTCTTAACCTTTGGTATACCCTACAACACTTGCTTGCTCTAACAAGAGTATTCTCGTGCCTCGTTGCTTTGTTTCTGGGACCAGAGGCCACGGCGAACCAAGGACAGTCAATCGCTCTGAACAGCCAGTTGTGTTGCCTTGGGGTCTAAAACTCACCCGTTTCCAGGAGGGCGTGTCAGGTAACATCGCAGCGTTAACAACCCTTATGAACCTCCATGATGAAGCAGCCCATGCATCCAGCTATATAGACTAAAGGCCCTGATTAACCAGTTTTTTCCACAACCGAACGCCGTATTTTAGTGGAACTACTTCTGAAGCATTTGGAAGTGTTCGACTTTGCCAAGGACAACTCAACACCGCTGCCTACCACTCGTATTTATGACACGAGCAACACCGGGTCAGCATCCCTGATACTTAAGAAGCGCTATCGAGTCTCAGCAACTGAACTTAATGTAATAGATAAACAAGTTCAAGAGATGCTAAAGCGCAGCATTGTTCGAGAATTTTCTATTCTTTGAGCATCTCCAGTTATACTTGTTGTAAAAAAGCATGGGACATGGAAATGTGTTCACTACCGTCGCTTATATACGATCACGCAGAAAGATGTCTACCCGCTTACACGTACAGATGACGCAACTGACTGTATGCACTGAGCTTCTTGCTTTTCTTCTATTGTCTTGAGATTAGACTACTGGTAAATCCCCATGCACACTGCGGATAACGAAAAAAACAGTATTCGTAACATCAGGCTGAATTTATCAATTTAACGCTATGCCTTTTGTATTATGTAATGCGCCTGCCGCATTAGAGCGGTTCATGGATGCAGTGCTGCCTGGACGAAAATGGCAAATTTGTTTATGTTATTTGAACGACGTCGTAATTTTATATCAAAAACAATACTACTCTACGTTTGGAGGCTTCAGCGTAGCGTGGCCGGTAGCAAAGTCTTGACCCGCGACGCTGTGATTTCACAACACACGTGACAATAGGGTGTGGGCTGGCAGGAGCTGACAACTTAGGTCTCTCCTTTCACATGGGACGGTTATGTCAGAATCAGCCTGCTAGGACCCTGGAATTCACGTTACCCCTATACGGCACTAAGGCACATTCAAACGGGTTGGTTAAAGCGTGGCTTTATATGTGTGCTGAGCAAGAAGAGAAAGAGAAGAAGGACACTTTGTCATCAGCAGCTAATGCTTTCGATTAATAATAACCCTTGTAATTTTTGGCAAACATTTAGTGAGCACAACAGGCGTCCGGATGTCATGCTTGACTATATGCAGCGAGTCGGCCTTGTACTGGATGCAAAGAAATTTCATTTTGGGGATAGTAGAAGAATTTGTTCATAGTCACATAATTAATAAAGAAGGTGTTCGACCAGATCTTAAAAAATGAAGCTGTCTAATGTTTTCCGGTGCACTAGTCAGTAATAGTACTGTAGAGCTATTTAGGGCTATGCTCGTACTTTCGACGCTTAATACAAAGGCTTACAGACATCGCTTTCCCACTCACGTGTCAATTGGACCAGTAAATGTACCTAAACTTTCCGTCAACTGAATTTATTTTCACCACGGATGCCATCTTACGCGCTGCCACCTATCAGCTCCAATTGAAGTACGCACTGACGCAAGTGCTATCAGTATTGGCGCTGTACTTTTTTTTGTACGCAAGCTTGCCATAAGGCATAATATAGATACCAATGTAAATGGGTTTCCGTGAGGAAACGGAGCAGGCTCCCGCTCTTAGCGTTGTCGGTGAGCCGTTTAGAAAAGTCCTCTTCCCTTGTTGCGGTTAGTCCCACTTCGCGCAGAATCTGTGTCCTTGATGCCCTTCTCCCTGCACAAGTCCATAGCAGGTGGCGAACATCCACTTCTGCAGCTGGTGTGGAACACTTCGGGCATGTGGTTGGTCCGATGTCTGCTTGCGATTCCCATCGGCATTTTACTGATGTGGTAAGGGCTGCCCCAGCTCTTATCCTTCTAAGGGAAACCTCCTCCAATCTCGCTGAGTTACGAGGGAGTGGGAATGTACACGGGGGAATGAGGGCACGTGTACTTTTCCTGAAAGAGGATGCTAAATGGGAACAGCGGAGCGGGCATCGAAAAGGAGCCTGGTGGGGGCGAATTAGCGTTTGGAACTTCGTGTGTGAGGTGGTCAACTTTTCTCTGCTCAGCGTTCTCAGCATCGTCTTGTGTCCAGTGTATCTGGATGCTTATATTTTTTTTATTGAGTGCGCACTTGGCGCTGTACTTGTGCAGCGTCTTGGCGGCGATCATCTCTTGATAGCATATGCCAGCCAAGCAGAGCCACGGTAAAGGAACTTACTCTTTTGCCGAATAAGAACCTCTCGCCGTTGTTTTTGCTGTGCTGCACTTCCGCTCCTATCTGTATGGGAATGTTTTTATCATCGTGTCCGACCATCATTTTCCTTGCTGGCTCGTGAGTCCTCGTGGCCCCTGTGAACGGCTCGCTCGATGTGCTTTGAGCCTGCAAGAGTTTAATTTTATTATGGTGCATGATAGCGGCCATAAAAACTCAGAGGCTTATTGTCTTTCGCGGTTGCCACTTTGAAAGACTGATGACGACGCTGACAACTTTGATGAACACTTGGCTTCACTATCACAAGCCTTCAGCGATCTTTGAGTTTTCCGAACTGAGCAACGCAAAAAATCAAACATTAACCTCCTTATTTGATGCCGCCAAAGATCCTATGAAAAACACTTTTTCCATTCGTGAGGGATTGATTTATAAGAAATATTTTTCTGCGGGAGCAAACATGCTTCTTGGTTTGCCTGAAAGCATACGCGTCACAGTTCTTGGCACGATGCACGACTACGTCATGTCTTGCACTTGGAAGTGGTCCGAACGCTCCACCGCGAACACCAGCAATTTTACTGATTTAAATGCGTTCAACTATCCAGCGCTTTTTAGGCAGTTTTGTGCGATGCCAGCGTTTCAGGCTGCCGACTTAGTACACCTGAAAACTGTGCTAGTCAGACCTCCAAAGGTTTCGTTTGAGCAAGTTGGCATAAATCATAATGGACATTTCCCAAGGACCTCTAAAAGACACCGATGTATTCTTGTGTGTGAATATTAACTCGCTATTGCGAGACAGCCGCGTTAGCATCTGATACTCTGTCTGAAGTATCTCATTCCCTATTTCGGTTTGTTATTATTTGGCAATGCCCTTTTGTAGTCATCAATAATGACCGTGGATGCCAATCCAGCGCGGTTGTTGTCGATGAACTTCTCAGCACCTGCAGGTTTTGGCACTCGACGCCATATCATACCGAAACGTTGTGGTAAAACCCAATAATGGGACGCTGATATCCATGCTGGCTATGTACGTCGATGCAGATCTCATGGACTGGGATGGCATCCTCCCGTTAATTACTCATACATACAAGACAGCGTTACATGAGACAGCTGGCTACAGTCCATTTTAAATGCTGCATACTGGTTCGCCTCGCTAATGCTACGACACCATAGTGCCATTTTTTATTCATGGTGAACTTCCCCTTGCTACCACACTCTGCTGGGCTGAAGAATCTCACCGTTTGCCCGCTTTCGGATTTTATTTGCGCAAGACCGTTCTAAGAACCAGTCCGACGCCCGACGCTATGAGATTGCTTATGTTCCTGGCACGGCCTCTCGATGGAAGCGCACTAGGTGCGGCCTGCTACGTCGCCCGAAACCGGCGGGAGGTGCCTACTTCCAGTCGCCAAGGCCGCGGCGCTACCGTTCGGGGACAGCCGCGCGCGGAGAGCTGCGCCTGGCTGCGCTTCGAGGGAGGCGTCGGTGTGGTAGAAGCCATTTATTGTAAGGATATAAGAGGTCCGCTTCACACAATTTGGCAACACGAATTAGTATATACTGTCATGTCTAGTGTGACCATGTCAGCACTTAGCGCTTGCTCGGCAAGGATGTATACTGAAGTGCACCCCGAAAAACTTATAGTGACGATGCCTCAAGGCCAATCTATTGCAGAGCTCGCTTTACCGTGATGTTGCGTTCGGATCCACTTGTTCGTCACATTAAAATGTGACCCGGCTGTGAACAATTCGAAGCTGCTCAGCTGCAATGGTAGCCGAATGCATAGCCACTTAATTAACAATGTCGCGAATTCCATGTGTCATTTTCATACCATTTACTTATTCCTGTGTACAGCTTTTATACACAAATTGATGTCAACTTGTTCTAAGCTGCCAGCGCTATCTAATAAAAAGATGTCCTACTATGAGCAACCTCTGTGAAAATGTGACATGTAACCAACCTTTCTATCTCATTGTGACACATTTTACGGTGGAAATATGAAGATGTTTATTAGGTTAAATTTAGATGATAACCTGGAATCTTCTACTCAGTTGGAGACTTTAAACAATGTATGCCAGAACGCTATCTGTCATGGCTTCCCGCATTTTGCATGACCGGACAAAGTAAGCGCGCTTGATAGAGCCGGTCTGCTTCAAGGTGCTACGTATATGCGCCGACCGTTAATGTTACTATTTTTATTGGCTGCTCGCAAATCCATACAATTTTGCTGGTTCATAATTTTCAATGGAAGAACGCGCAGCGAGTGTTGCTGTTGTGAAACTCTTAGCTCTGATCACAAGAATGTTCATGCGTCAGAGCGCAACTGCAGCCGAGGTTCATCGAGCAGTGGAGTACTCTTATTTAATGGCCACACAAAAAAAGGAAGAAAATTGCCGATCGCAGACGGAAAACCTTCCTTGAGAGAGGTTTATGCCATAGCCATAAATATCGCTCCACTGTTGAGTTGACATTTCCAGCCCAGCTCGCTATCAGTGGGGGCAGCAATCTAATGATATCTTGCATAGCGCGTTAGCATAGGCACGATAATTGTTTTATAGATTAGCTGCAGGTACTGTGTACAGTGAGAAAACCATGATGAAACCAAAAGTTTACACAGCTTGCTACTTCACCGGACCTCTTCAAACTTCATCATTCTGTTAATGAAGGTGCTCGTAAGCTGACAAAGCTTGATTACTTCCTTCGCGGATATATCAAGCCTCCATTGTCCTTGTCTTTCATCAACCTGTTACTGGTCCAGTTGACTCATATTTCCTGCAACAGGCTTTTGATCTAAGCAACAACCTGGTAGTGATAAACAAAACTTGGGGTTGTTAAGTCTCCTTGAGAAGCCTCGTTAAAGTACCCGCACTTTGCTACCTGCTTATTCACCGTATCCCGTAATTGCTGCCTCTGTCGCTTATTATTAGAATGCAGCCTTAAGCCACCGCATTATATGAAATAGCACCCTACACATAGCTATATAAACCCTTACAGAAATCCCATATCTGCTCCAGATATGGAACATATGCTGCCAGATACAAATGTATAAGGCAGCAAATAAGACCTTATCTGGGCCAGATAAGGTCATATATGCGCAAAATGTTGCCCTTATATGGCTCATATTTGGCCATATCATGCAATATATAATCCATATCTGAACGGGTAACGGGACCTTATATGGCTTGATCAGGGGCATATATGGTATCCTCGCGCCCTTATGTGGCCTGATAAAGGGCATATATGGCATCGTCATGATCTAATATAGACAGACCCGGGCATATATTCCTGGCATCAACAAGGACTTTATATAACCTCATCGGGGCCTTAATTAGGTAGGCGCCAAAGTGATTGTATATAAGCAATATATGCCTTTCGTCTACCTTCCGCAAATAATCAATACTGGCATCATGTGGTCGAGCTTCAATTTTTTACACTCAGCATGGCCTGCATGCTTAGTGTTAATTGTATCCAATTTAGAAAATAGCTACGACTCCTAATATTTCAAATATTCTGCTGATTTCGCTGCACTATAATTATTACACCGTGTGTTCCTTAATCCAGGAGGGCGCTGGGTTATGGCTACATGCTCCTCTTTCCGTCTACTAACTCGCATTTTCATTTAAAATGCGGCGGAAATCCGGTGCACAAACGCATTGTCAGTTAAGTTGAGCGATTCAAAATATTAAGAAAATGATGGCAGTTCAGTATACGGCCCCCGTCGACTGTCTAGACGGTGACTCACCCTCAGAGACAGCTGGCGGTTGCTACGTGGAGGGCCGCACTGGCTAGACAGTGACTCCTCCTCTCCCGCGTTCGCCTCCTCCCTCTCAAACAGCGGCGGCCCCTTCGTCGCGGGCTCGCATTTCATCTCTCCTCCTTGCTGCCACGCTCTATACCGCGTAGGCCGCGAGCTCTTCGTTTTGTGCGTGCTTGCTTCTTTCCCGTTCCTTTTCGGTGGCAGACATCGGAGTTCGGTGCGGCTGGCGGGTGTGCTGCATGTTGTGTATGCTGGTGTGTGTGTGCCAGTGCCTGTTCGCTATTAGCTGTGTGCATGTAACAAAAATGCGACAGCAAACCTACAAGAGCTTCAGTCTGACTTTCGGCACAGAGGAAATTACTGTGTCCCACTGCGGGTGGAAGCTGCCTCCCCAGCCTTGGCAGCGAACCTGATGGTGGATTGAGCTTTTCGAGTCTCCTTCCCTGGGTGGCCCGGCCAAATCTTCCCGTCCCGGCCAATGCGTCGGATCGCACCCTCATCGTGCCGCCTCATCTTCACGCCCGATCACCAAAACCGTGAACATGAGACTTCTTGTCGGGAACTAGCACTTGCCAGCCTCAGGATATTGTTCACTTCATTACTTTGATGGAAAAATTTTCCAATCAGTAAATTGGATGGTAATTGCCAGTATGTGATATTTTCCCGTACATTTCGTTGCTAATTTGTCTTTCGCTCAAGCAATTTTAACAATTTTCACTGGGTGGATAGGGTCCTTCGTTGTTTATTATTATTATTATTATTATTTGCACTACTTAAGTAGCTTCATGCTTCATTTGGTTTAAGGGCAGAGCTGTCGCTGTCATGACAAATGCCATCGGACATGTTTTTTTTTTGCTTTCTCTTTTAATTTCAAAAGCAACCACGAGTTAGGCGCGTTCGCTCATTTTGCACTGCAGTCTCTGCTTAAGGTAACACCAGTACTTCCTGACAGCCTATATGTACTTTGCCAAGGTTTAGGTATTATCAGCAGTCCCAGCAGTGTGTGTTTTATTGCCCTGTGGTTAAGCGGTACCTTTTCCGGGTATCGGCAAACCTTTAAATTCCCTTTCAATAGTCTAGTTCGATTATTAGCCATTTACTTTATTTAGCTTCGCAAGTAAACCAGCTCAAACTAAAAGCATTTACTGGTTAAAGCTCTGTGTGTAAAAGAGTAGAATAAAAATGTAATATCTAATTTGATAGGTTAATGTCTTTCACTTTAGCTTCTCGTGTACACATTATTCTGTTCAGATATCCCATTACTTTGTTATAGTATCGTGCTTAAATGAGTAGAATCTCAATATTTACTAACGAATGAGTATGTCTTTGACCCTCGGTATTCAGAGGTAATTCAGGCCCGTCTTTGAGCGATTCCGTATAGGCAGTAAAAAAAAGAAAACCTGTGGTATCAAAGCTATTTTCCTGTAAGGTTTGAATAAAAGGGGAAATTCAGGTTTCCCTTTGCAAACTTCATTGAGCATGCATTTAGCTGGAATACTGCAATTGTCATGTGTGTGTTGTAATAAAGTGTTATGTTGATATGCAGATATATAGATTACAGTTCTAAACCTACATGCCATATGCGGGCTAGATTTTTAAATCAGGAATTGGGTAGATAAGCCATATCTGATCAGACATGCCTTATCTGGTGCTCGAAATCAGGAATTGGGCAGATATGCCTCATCTGGCCTAGATCTGTCCTAATATACCATATCTGCCCAATTCCTGATATACCTGATCTGGACTTCTTTTATAAGTTCAGATATGGCATTTCCGTAAGGGAAGCCCCTCTTTACCGAAGCCGTACGAACATGCCCTATAGGAGTATGGTGTGCCTGACTTGGGATCTAAGGGTTCCGCTTTCAATATATCCCATTTCACCCTTACATCTTATTGACTCTCTCTAGTTTGGCAGCTCCTGCCACATTGAACAGTTCATGTGTTCTCATTGCGCCAAAGGTGTCTGGCCATATCACCAACTAAAGTGCTTCTTACCAGAGAGGTTTTTTTTCCCGACTCTCCGCCGACAGAGCGGGCACCGGATTTTCTGTGGAACGTGGCTTTTCATTTTATCGCATCGGCTCAAACACTCTCAACAGTATAAACAAATGTTGTATGCACAGGCTCCTTTACTAGCAAGGCCACTCAGACTAAACGCGGCAAAATTTAGAACAAATTGCATGCTTATTTAAAAAAAACCTTCGTAGGTTTTTCTGATATGTAATCGCAACATAACCTGCGAGAAAAGCTTCTAGTGCTATCTCATCGTGTTCATCTGCTTCACAACACATCGTTTAAAATCCTAGTTCACTGGTCAGCTCTCTGGTAACTAAATAGGTTAAACAAAGTGAGAGGAACACAGGAAAAGAGGACGACACAACTAGCGTGGTTGTGCCGTCTTCTTCTCCTTTGTTCCCGTCACGTTGTTTGCACGGTTAACCTATAAGTGATCACCAACAAGTCCAATCTGCTGTCCCTTGTAGCAAATTCAAAGGCAGCTTATAGGGCATTTTCTGGACTTTTTAACCTCAGCGCCGTTTTTATTTTAGAGGAAGCGACTGCATTTCCACTCCTCGCTGCTGTCTTTGCCTGAAGCGATGTCAGCAGATAAAATTAGAGGGTCTCTTAGATGTCTCTTAAGCGCAGAACCGCGAAAGCATACCCTTCTCCTATCATTTGCCTCTTATCGTTTGCCACAGTTCGTCATTTGAAGTCGTCGTTTGATATATTGGCCGTTTTTCAGTCATGATGAGTCTGCCTGCGCAGACATATTGTAGCCCTTATCACTCATAACTAAGCAGGTTACTCATTTAGAATCAGCAGTGGTCATTACATGTCGTCGTTTCACATATTGGTTATTTCGTAGTCATTAACAGTAATTATGAGTCATGCCTAGCTATTATAGTCATTACCACACATCGCTAAGCACTTTTACTCATTTCTAATCAATAGTGGTCATTACATGTATATTTGATATACTGGTCATTATAAATCATTTTAGTCATTATTACCCATTATTAGTCATTAGCATCAGTCATTACCTCTAACAATGTCTATAACTTTTAATAATTACATATCACCATCAATCATTTTCAGTCTTAATCTTCCGCCTTGCACGTCCGCTTTTGCGACTGGCACACCAGTGCACAGATGCGACGCACAGACAACAGGCACAGCTTCTGAGCATAGATTTTCGCTCCATGAGCCTACAACGGCTTTCGCCTTAAAAAACAAACACATCCAGTCTCAACCTTAACGTGCTTGCACACGCGCACACAAAAAAAGGGCGGTTACCCTGCAGGCGCGCGGCGAACGCGCCCAGAAAGGAAGCAAACCGCGCTCTCAGAGCCGGCGACTCCGGCGGCGACGTGTTCGCGATCAGTGGCGCCCTCAGCAGAAATAGCGGGCGCAACTGTAAACTCCCCAAGGACGCGCTTGCCCATTGACGGCGGCGCGACGTAGCAGGCCGCACCCAGTGCGCTTCCATCGAGCGGCCGTGTTCCTGGTGACATAATGTGACTATGGACACCTCTACGTAAGCGTTGTCTTTCTCGAAAACTGCTGTAGCACTGTACTCGGCCGTTTATGCGTGAAAATGTATAAGCGACCTCAATCACATTATCGCACGAGTAACTGTAAGTTATCGACTGATGCGCTTCTCTAAGATGATACAAGAAGCCCGCCTCAAACGTTTTTGTGCCAGAGGTTCTTTTTAACTCGCCTGACGGGCTTCGTCTGCAAGGAGAGAAATGTAACTCGCCTTCACAATCACATCGACGGCAAACGATGGGTAGAGGAAAAGGAAGAGCAAGAGCAGAATGACGTTTGTAGGTTATCAGCGCTCCCACTTTGATCGATCCCTGTAAATAACTCCTATGCGTACTAAGAACACACACACACACACACACACACACACACACACACACACACAC
>JAJIZL010052706.1:1963-24024 GCA_023969395.1 Amblyomma maculatum | reverse complement strand
TAATAATAATAATAATAATAATAATAATAATAATAATAATAATAATAATAATAATAATAATAATAATAATTGGTTCACAGGCAGGGAAAGGTGCAGTATCTGTCAGAGCTGTTTCTGTGGACACCTGACCTGCGCGAGGAAGGTTTGAGAGAGGAAGGTTGGAGTGAAAGTGGAAAGAGAGCAAGGTGGGCCGTAGTAGAGGGCTCCGGAGTAATTTCGACCACCTGCGGATTTTTAACGTGCGCTGACATCGCACAGCACACGGGCGCCTCTTCTTTTCGCCTCCAGAGAAACGCAGCCGCCGGCGGCCGGAAAAGAACCCGTTTCATCACTGATCCCTTAATGTATGCATCTATTATCCCACACATACTCATTAACATACATTTGTACACTACCACTTTACGCAGTAGCCAACCCGGCATATAGGTGTGAAGTACCGCTTCAAACAAGCTATAAAACGTGACAGCGCCTGCCAACTGGGCCTTATAATGTGATGTCACACACCCATCTTGTGACGTCACACACCCACAGACCAACCAGTTTCCGGTCAACCGCTGCAAACCACACGAATTCTCATAATTTTAATGCGATAGAGTTAAATATCCCGTCACCCAAAAACAAAAATCCGACATCTGCGCTGTGAGCGAAAAATCACGAGCATGGTACTGGCAGGTGGCAGGTGGCAGCTGGCTTGGTCAGGCACTGATTCTGCGAAGGTTTGTGCGACTTAACGAGGCCATCAGAACACTGGGAGGAGCCGCCAAATCGTGTTTCAAGTTAGCACGGTGCAGGAGAAGGAAACAACTTTATTTAACGCATTACTAAGCGTGAAAAATGTCCTGGGCCAAGGTCACCAAAGCCAACTGATCTTTCAGCTAGTCAGAGGCTAAGCATGCCCGCCACGTTGGGGAGGAGGGTGTGGAAACTGAGGTGATTTAACTGCGACAGGGCATGAAAATATGCAATGTTCTAAGTTTGCATAGTATTCAGAATTCGGGCACGCAGGGGAATGCCTGATTCGATAACGATCCCGCCGGGGTGGTGCAGTGGTAAGACGCCCGACTACTGTGCAGGAGTACCCGGGTTCGAAACCGACCTCGGCGGCTGCGTTTCGATGGAGGCGAAACGAAGAGGCATCCGTGTGCTGCGCGATGTCAGAGCACGTAAAAGATCCCCAAGTGGTCGAAATTACTCCGTAGCCCTCCACTACGGGAACTCTTTCTCTCTATCCACTTTCACTCCCACATTCCTCCCTTCCCTTACGGCGCGGTTCAGGTGTCCACAGAAGCAAAAGTGACAGGTACTGCACATTTCCCTTCTTGTGAACCAATTATTATTATTATTATTATTAACGATCGGGCAGGCGTAAGGAGCGTATTCAGTTGTATGCATCTAAGAATGCGTATTTGCGCGGTAGTGAGAGAATTACAAGGAAGAGAAAGTGTGCGAAGAGTTTCCTTAATGTTGTCATAGTGAATGTTGATTTCTTTTTTGCAGCGAAGAGTAGTTGTAGCGAAGAGTAGTGTGCCACGTGGGTGGATAATGCTAGGGAATCCGCGGGCGAGGCGATGCAATAACCTCATTGCCTGGGATTCCAGCGTGACCAGGAATCCACCTCAGTGTAAAAGTCTTGCGACGTAGTTTGCTAAGAGTTTTGTGCATATCAGCGTGAAGTCCTTCAGGAAAGCGATCCGTATGAATTGCGCGTATAGACTGCATTGAATCAGTGCATATGGTATATCCTGAAGGGTTAGCGGGTGCTTCTGCGAGTTCTTGAATAATGGCGACTATTGGTAGGGTCTCGAGTGTCGCTGAAGGACCATGATCTATGTAAGGACCGAGGGTATGCGTCACTATCTCGCTACAGCTCTCAATTGATTAAGTAGCCGCTCCGACGTTAGTTCGTGGCGCATCTGTGTACACGATCGGGGAATCAGTAGGGTGAACATGATTGGTTAGTATCGGGTGCAACAATTTTGGAAATGGGGGTTACTCTAAGATCATTTGGGAGCAAGGAAGGAGGGGTAAATATAGGGAGGTCGATAGGTTTGAGTGCAACTTGTGGTATCAAATGTCCGTGTTTGGTGTTAGACATAGTTAGACAGACGTGTCATTTGCCGGTCTCGATGTTGTTGTATGAGGTCTCTCAGGGGCAAACACAGCCCCGTAGAGCAGAGGCGCTCCATGGACATATGTACAGGGATGTTAAGGGCAGCCTTGTACAATATATGAAGCGCAACCTCAATTTGATGCCTTTGACGACAGATTAAAATAAGGTATGGAATTGTACATACAATTTTGCTGATTGCTAATGCGCAGACAAGCAGCCTGACTTGACGCTCGCGTAGCCCAGTGTGCTTATTGACAATGCGGCGAACTAGATGGATAAGCTGATTGAAAACTTAACAGTTGTAGATACGTTGGCCTGGTTAGTTGACTTATGAAGTCCAAGGATCCGACAGGAATAACAACAGTGGTCTCGGATGCCGTGTCAGTCACGCTGCTCCTAAGCTAGGCCACACAGGCACGTTCATGCAGTGTCGTTAAAGCGGGGGTTTATGGGTTTTATGTGTGGGCTAGTAACCTATACGCTATAAAGTCACACTCCTATGGCTGGGGCTTAACTTTCCTCCATAACGTTTTTCGCCCGCCGTTAGGGAAACGGCAATGTTCACTAAAACGCCGCATTTTGAGAGCGGGGAGATTTCCAGGAGAAGTACACTTTAAAGTTTACCAGTTAAAAGCGTAAAAGCGTGTTTTTCGCAAGAAAAAAGAATTGATTAATCAATACTTGAATACTCATGCTTTGTTCCTCTTTACTACCCGAAATAGCTGCCATCCTCGCTACAGAGCAGAAAAAAGGAAGCAATGATTCGGCAAGGCGGCTGCGTTTGGAAGCAGACGAAACTAAGATACGTCTGTGTGCTGTGCGATGTCAGTGCACGTTAAACTCCCCAGGTGGTCGAAATTACTCAGTCGCCCTCCACTACGCAATCTTTCTCTTTTTCCGCTTTCACTCCCACTTTCCTCTCTTCCCTTATGGCGCGGCTCAGGTGTCCACAGAACAAGTGCGACAGATATGAAGCTTTTCCGTTGCAGTGAAGCATTTATTTATTTATTTATTTCTTCAGCAAGGGCAAGTATTGGGCGAGTTGATCCAACGTGTTGAGAGGTTGCAGGGGCAGGAACCGTGAATTCTGGCAGGACTTAAGACGAAATGTGGAGAGGTGAAGCGTTAGATTTAGAAAAAAAATTGCCAGCGATTGCGTTACTTCCAAATGCGAAATTTGAACCTAGCTCGTCAGCTGTTTCACCATTTTCGATAGATAGAGGCAAAGATTTCGAGCAAGACATGTATGTACGATTTCAGAAAACGTTTTTAATTTTTGGCACGTATTTCTTCAAGAAACATTCCACTAACAGTTCTTGACTGTCATGAAGAAAGCTTTGCGGTCGAAGAAATGGAAAGCAATTAAATTATCGGAAGGTTGCGGGAGGCAGCGCGTGGGCCCATAGAAACGTTGAGCGCCGATGAGATAGCAGCGACTGACCGCTGCCGCTGACGCCGCTAGCGAGTCAAGACAACGTGGCTCTGCGTTTCGGCTTGGGATGCACGCACCGTCATCCGCTGATAGCGAGCCGGCGCTTCGGCAAGCAGATAAGACCGTCGCCGCCACGCAGGAAGAGAAGGGAGGGAGGGGAGGGGGAGTGCAGCAATCGGAGAACGCACACGGTCGCTGCCATGGAGGAAGAGGGGGACTAAGTTGGGGGCTGAGAGGGGGGCGGAGCTAGTTACGAGGCCAACGGCAACGACGACGCGAAACGCATTAACGGCCACCAAAGAGCTGCGCTCTAAAACATACGAGGTATCAAGGATAGGTTTCGACGCCTCGACAGCCTTACCGGTCGATATCTGAAGCACGACAAAGGCACCAATCTTCCTAGACACTGCAGAGATCGTGAGAGTTGCTTCCTGCTGCTTAAAAAACCCACTAATATCTGAAGGGGAGAAATCTGGACTGGAAAGAAACATTATAGAAGCGACATATATGCCCGAACTTGGGTTCGATGTGTGTGTAAGCGAGCCTTCTGTGACTATTGTAGATAAAGAGACTCGGTCTTGGATTAGACAGTGATTCTCTAGTTTTCGCTCTTTTCGTGGTTTTTCTGTGTTCATCTCTTCTTCCAGTCGAAACAGATTACTTTCGCTCGTTTTTATTCGTAACACACCGATAATAAGTTAAGTGTCGCGTGTATTTTTCTAATAAATCTCACTTGCTAGTTACCGCTTATCATGTCCGCATCACGTCTTATATATGTCCTGCCCGATGTCGAGGTTCCTTTTTCCTTCAGGAGAGAAACAATGATTTGGCGCATAGGGACGATATTCGGCTGCCGAAAATTGACGAACCTGTATCAAGAGAATACCGTCTAGTGGTCAGAATTTTAATCATATTATTGCCTTACTTGGACGGAGCTCCCGGCGGAACCCTTCTGCAAGTGCACATCCGCGATCGCAGTCCCTTTCCGGGATAAATTAGAAGAAAAAGATAGTTAAATGCACATGTCATTCTTTTCACTATAAGAATTCTTCTGAACCAATCCGTGCTTTGAAGTTAAAATATGTTAAAAAAGAAGCGCTTTTGTATTTCTGGAACACAATTGCGTAGTTTTTCGTCACTTTCTTCTCATAGCGAAGAATCTGCCTTAGCACGCCTCATTCAAGGTAAATAAATTATATCTTCGGTAACAATTATATTCTTGGGCATGGGCAGGACATGTAGGGCGAAGAGAGGATAACCGATGGTCGCTGAGGGTAACAAACTGAATTCCAAGGGAAGGAAAGCATAGCAGGGGGCGGCAGAAAGTTAGGTGGGCGGATGAGATTAAGTTCGCAGGAGACAAGTGGATGCAGCTAGCACAGAACCGGGTTAAGTGGAGAAATATGGGAGAGGCCTTCGCCATGTAGTGTGTATAGTCAGGGTGATGATGATGATGATGATGATGATGATGATTACCACACAGTCGGTAACACGCAGGGGTTATACTACTCGCGGTCCCATTAATACGCGTCCCAAACTACTGCTGCACTATTTGAAGTGCTCGTGGACCGTTTATGTCAAAAGCAAGTATAGTCGGAACAAATCATCGACGAGGACTTGAATCTTTTACGAATCTATAAGTGGTAAGGCAGAAGCAACTCGAAATACCCAGAAGACAGGCTTTCCGCTAATTTCAGGCGTATGAAACAAATGTGAGCAAAACGCGAAATAGTTTTTAACTAAAGTTCGCAGACTTCTTCACGCGTGCTTTACTCTTGCGAAACGTGCTTTTCTGCGAACGATCAATAGCTTGAGCCATGCAGACACATTGAAAAGCCTGAAATGCTGAAGTTGAGACAGCTCGCATAGGTACGAGCCGTAATCCGCGGTGGTCTAGGCTCTGGAAGATTCCATATTTCGACATTTAATTAACGCTTCGAGCTATATGCTGGGCAGCCGTTAAGCACACACTCTCGAATTAGCTCACGTAAAATACAAGCGTCTGAACTCCGACTCTGTGGGTTTCTACTTCGGTGCTCATATTATAATCCTCTATTATAATCCTCTACATCCATCACCCACTGTCAACTTTCGGTATCCATTTAAGAGCACTCGACAGAAAAGCACGAGGAGAATTTCGCTAACAAAATTGGGAAGAAAAAACGTCTTTTGGCGTCCTTCCAATATTTGGGAAAAGGTCGACAAGTCATTACGAGTCGAATTTCAGAATTTTCCGAACGATGTGGGTGCCTTTCAGTTTTTTTTCCAGAAATATAATATGGGCAGGAAAGCGTGCGCTATGACGTCAGTGACATAAATACATGCGGAAGATGTTGCTCGCCGGAGATAGATTAGAGAATTTAGGTTTCTATTAGCTAATATTTCTTCCGTGTTACGCTATGAAAGAGTGACAAGATGTGCCCTTTTGCCTTGGAGGCACCAATATGACGGGCAAAAAATGAAAAAAGTAGCCGTGTGTTACGTGGATGGGTCTCCTTCCCGTGTCTATCTTGTGAGTAGGCATTGCATGCTGTTAACTTACTTTGAACCTACTTAAAAAAATGAGTTTGTTCCTCCCAAGGTTTTTTTGTTTTGTTTTGTTTTGTTTTTCACATAAATAGATCTGATTTGCTTTCAGGCGCGTATCTGACACGAACTGCGTCCCCTTCAATAAAATTTCAATCCATGTGCAGTGTTGCGTAGGGCATATTCATTATTTTTTAGATTTTATCTTATTGTCATTGCAAAGGATTGTATTTCCAATGAATGGGATGTTCTTATGATATCCCGCTCCTATTCTGGTATGGCTATATGCTAGTTAAAGTTTAATTACCAGCCTTATATGACGCAACGGTATAAATGTGCACGTTGGCGACCTTTATGAACAGGCGATATATGTGAACTTGTATTTATGCTGCACTTTATCCAATTTGTTTTACGGCTAGAGCTTAGACGGACTGATTATACAGCATATTGTATCAGAAACGAAAGGAAGTTATCACTTTACTATATTGCATTTCTTAGACGCTATGGGGAGCAGATTTCGGATGTTCTAACCGATATGTTCAATTTGTCGATAGTTACAAGCGACATACCCGCTGAATGGCGCGTTGCACGCGTTTGATCATAAAAAAAGGCAACCGCTTGTCGATAAACCATTATCGTCCTGTTTCAATCACTGGTAGATGTTGCAAACTTTTGGAGCACGTTATTGCATGTTACATTCAAAATTATTTAGAAAATCATAATTTGCTGTCGTCATATCAGCATGGCTTCAGAAAAGTTATGTCTACGGTAACTCAGCTGGTTTCAACTGTGCATCAGTTATCGAGTGTTCTTGATGTGTCTGGACAGACTGACATTCTGTTTCAAGATTTTTCAAAGGCATTCTACAAAGCGCCGCACGGTAAACTGTTGTATAAATTAGAACGCTTTGAACTACCTTTTTTTTTTATTGTTCAATGAATAAGTGCATACCTCCAAAATAAAAGCTAGTTTGTAGAAATAAAACATTGTTGATCTCATGTACTTCCTTTTACCTCGGGCGTACCACAAGGCAATGTCTTAGGGCCGTTGCTGTTTCTGATGTATGTTAATGATTTAGTAGATGTGGTTCTCAGTGATGTATCCATTAGGTTCTTTGCTAATGACTGCCTTGTTTTCGAAGAAACAACCTCTGCTAATGTAACATCTCGCTACAAAACAGCATTCTTGAAATAGAACAATGGAGCTCTCGCGAGGAGACGGAGTTGAACATTGAAAAAAAAAAAAAAACGGTACTTTTGCTTGTTGCTAGGAAAAGACCAGTTAATGCTTTTACATATTCACTCCATAACAGGCCTATCTCAATAGTTCATAAGTTTAAATACCTTGAAATTATACTAATTACCAAGCTCACATGGGGCGAGCATATATCCGATATTTGTGTAGCTGCCCTTAGAAAACTGGTTCTTGGAAAGGCAACTTAAAAGTGCACCGATAAGTACTGAACTTCTGGCTAATAATGCATGCGTAAGGTCGAAATTGGAATATTCCTCGGTCGTATGGGACCCCCACTGTAAAAAATATATTATGCAGCTTGAAAGCGTTCAGAGAAAAGCAGTTAGATTTGTTTTTGGAAAATATAAGCGCCTAGATACGACTTCTAATTTACTGAAGCGCAATAACACACCCACGTCAGAAGCTCGGAGGAAAGTTAGCCGTCTTACATTTCTTTTTTACAGCCTTTCTGAAAGATCAAATTAACCATCCCAGAATCTGGTAATCAACATAGTACAAGGAAAACACGTTTTTGTCAATCCCGACTTACGTAGACGTAAACCTATCCGGTCGGGATTGACAAAAAATAAACGGCACCGGCCAAAGAAAAAGTGATGGAATGACATTTCGGCTTCCATACGGGCGCCTTGTTCCGAACGAAGCTGAAACGAACAAACACTGCCTTAAAAGAGCGCTTGATCAGTCTCAGCCATCTCGCGTATACTGGGGGCAGAATACTGCCGCGAAACCTTCAAAACTGTATTTGTTGTTTTTTAACAGCCGCTGGCATGTGCCCTTATCACTATGATTCTGGCTCGCGTATCAATTCTGTAGCCCGTGTTTGTTCATGCTCGTTGTCGCGATACGACACGTTATCATTTTCTTTGTCGCGAATGATGCGCCGAGATCTGTCTCGAAGACTCCGATCACTTGCGTAAGTTTCTACAATGTTCGAGGTTGTGCTGGTAGCTGTTTGCGACGTTATCTAGATTGTTCTGAGCAGCCTTTGATTTGAGTGTTGACGAGTGTGACGGGCATTCTTTGTTCGATGATCGACGAGCACGTTTGTTGCTATCGCCGCCGCCGCGTTGCTTAGTTCTTTTGCAGGCGCAAGTCAGTCCAATAAAGAGTTAATTTCAGCGTACCATCAAGCCTGTGTCTTCTGTTGGTGTCTACGGCCTTGTCACCCCTACGTGACAATACGATCATTGCGGTTCAGCGTGTCTTCTGTCGTCTTGATAATGACCGACTCGAGATACATCCGCGAATTTTGTAGCGAAAGCTACACTGGCCATGAAATGGCGATTTCGCTGTGGCGGTGCACCGAGGATACAAAGAATGACCTTGAGCCCTTGCCTAGCAGCCAGCGTAGCTTGCGGACGACAGAGCTCCCCGCGGAGCCCCCGCCGCCGCTTGGTATGACGTCACCCCGCTTGCTTGCCTCATCGTTCCTTTACTTCCCAGGTGGACATATATTATGCTGAGGCATGCAAAAGGAAAGAAAAATGAAGAGCCCCTGCCCGTGCCACAAAGTATAACGGGATTTCCCAGGCAGACATATAATATGGTGAGGCAACCAAAAAGAGAATAAAATAATATGGCTCTGCCCGTGCCACTAGGTATAACAGGCTCAATCCAATCGAATATAAAAGAATTGGTCCCGAAGGACAAGCTTGGTCTGTGTTTGCACCCGTAGGCGAAAGAACCCGAAGGTTCCAAAAAAATGCGGGAATCTCTACGCAGCGGCCCACAGCCGGGAGCGGGCCCGGGGAGATCCCCCGTGATCTCCCCTGGGAAGTAGAGGGAAGGGATGGGACAAGAGAAAGGGAAATGGGATATAGGGAAAGGGTTATGTGACTGTAGGAGGGATCGGGCCAGGGATTTCTCAAATGATCCTGATTCGATTCGAGCTCCAATTCCTTGGCCTCAGTTGAGGGCGAACACTCGCTTTAGCCAATGCACGGCCCTCGGCCTTCAAGCGCATTCACATCCACATCACGTTCGCCGGGTCTCCGCCACATGAGACAGGCTGCTGGGCCACATTGGGGTTCCCCGTCCCCCAAGTCAGGCTCCCTCGCCCCGACTGTACTAGGGCTACTGGAGGGGCGCATTTCGCCGTACTAAGATTCTTTCAGCCCTACTCCAAGGTACTAAGAGAGGTGCCCAAAGTCACCTGTTGAAGACAACCCTCCATTCACCGTTTTCTCTCCAACATAGTATGTTTGACGGCTAATTTCTGGTTCTCCAAGCCAGGTTCACCGTCTGATTATGTTCGCAAAGATACTCGTGCACGCACCTACAGAGGTACGGCACTGAGGGGTCACCAATCCCTTTTTTGGCCCTGAGTCAGCGAGCCGCGGTTCCCTTAGTACTTCGCGAGCAGCGCCACCGGGACCTTGGCAGCGGGCTGGGCTTTCCCTCGGCCAGCACTACCGCCCAGGACCAAGGGGTCTCGAACCCCCCGCTTCTTCCGCGGTTAGCAAGCCGCGGTTCCTTGCGTACTACGCGGGCAAAGCCACCTTTAGGTGGCTGGCTGGGCTTACCCATGGCCCGCCTACTAACCTCGGTTCTGCGGGGCGTTGCCCCTTGGAGGAGGTCCAAGTCAGCGAGCCGCGGTTCCTCTCGTACTACGCGAGCAGCGCCATTGTTCCCTTGATGGCGGACTGAGCTTTCCCTCGGTCAGTCGTACCGACTCGGTTCCTCGCAAGGGGTCTTTACTTCCCCTTGAATGCAAGCATATGAACCAGCCAGCCGCGGTTCCTCTCGTACTACGCGGTTGAGCCATTGTTCCCTTAACAGCCGGCTGGGATTTCCCTCGGCCAGCCAACTGACTCATATCATTGCGGGGTCTGACTCCTATGAGTAGTTCTGCGTGTTCGTTGAAGATACTGACAGTGAGGGACACATGTGCTTTAGCACATTGTGCGACCACCCTCTTTTCCCAAGTTTCTGGCTTACTCGAAACCATGTAGGCTACTTTGACACCGTCTTTTTCCCCTTTTCGAGCCTAAAGGCAAGTTCCCCAGAACCTGGACTTGGTTCGCCCCAGCCGCGGCCCCGCGAGGACCCGCTCCCCCTGGCAGCGGAAACCAACGTGTCTGCGGCTGGGAGATGCGCTCTCTCGCACCGAGGGGTAATTTTGATCCAACGTACGGAGTCAGCTAACTGCATTTCCTTTAGTACTCTGCAGCTACGCCACCGTTCCCTAGGCGGCGGGCAGGGCTTTCCCTCGGCCTACCGACCGCCCCGTATGTTGGGAATTTTGTTCTGCTTTTAACCGGATTCCACGTGCCCAGTCCGAACCCCTTTAGACTTACCCCCGTGTTGGGCGTCGGGCTACGTGGGCGCGGCACGCTCACAATGCCGCAGGGAGTAAGCTGACAACCTCCCCGGGGATTCGCAACCCCTCAGTATGGGTTCCGGCTGCACCCATACTGACCGCTGGCCGTTGCAACTGGACAAAGCCTAGCAGCCTTAACCGCTCTGGCCCATCCAGCTGGCGGGGGGGACCGCGTGCAGGTCGCCAGATCGGATTTGCCCCGGTGGGGGATTCTAAGTCCTGAAGCCGAGCCGCAATGCTCGGTGCTCTCCGCCTTCCTCTTTAACGTGGTGATGAGAGGCCTTCACGCCGCTCTTATTGTCAAAAAAGATCTAAAGTTCAGCTTTTACGCGGACAACGTTAATCTCTGGATGAACAATGGCAGCGACGGCAGCATAGAGGAACGCTTACAGGCGGCGGCGGACGCCATTGTGTCCTACGCGGCCGAAATGAGTCTTGAGTGCTCTCCGTAAAAATCTGAACTTTTCATATATAACCCAAAATCAATGAGGTGCAAGGGCGACTTTAACGTAGAAATTAAGGCCGACGGCAAAACCGTACCAAAAGTCCAGCAAATCAGAACCCTCGGACTTTTTGTTCAAGAGAACGGGTATACCGACGGAACGATAAGGAAACTCACTACCTACGCGTCGCAGGGATATTCAGGAGGATTGCATTCAAAGGCAGAGGCCTCAAAGAGAGAAGCCTCTTGAGACTGATGCAGGTGTACATAATAAGCCGAATATGCTATGCCACACCGTTCCTCAACATCAGGACCAATGAAAAAGATAAGAGACGCACTCATCAGGCGTTGCATCAAGAGGGCTCTGGGTCTACCCATCTCCTCCTCTACGGAACGCCTGATAGCAATGGGAGTGCATAATAGCTGGACGGAACTTGCTGAAGCAGCCAACGTAAAGAAGAAGGTCGGAACGGCCCACCTTACCAACTGGGACGCCTTCCGCAAACACTGCGAACAACTAAAAGGGGAAATCACTTTCGTGGAGGAGTGGGGCCAACAACTGAAACAAATACAAGAACTCTATACGAAAGAAATAGAACAGAACAAGTACCGGAGGTGGAAAAGCGGCTGCTCGGGCTATGGGAGGCAAGACGCGGGCTCACCAAACGCTGGAAAAAGCAAAAGCTAAATAAAAAACTCAAGAAGAGGATCGCGGAAATCCCGATAAAGGCAGAGTAGTACGCAACACAACTGGCCAGGCAGGGATGGCAGCAGTTCAGCAGCTCACTGAATGGCACGCTCAGCACGGCCAAGACGTGGCGCATACTAAAGGCCCTCATGGACCCAACCAAGACAAAAACAGAAAGTGGCAAGGCAATTCAGACATTGGTCCACCAGTACGATGGAACAGACGAAGAACTGTTAGAAGCAGTCCGCATCAAATGCTATGGAAAGGACAACCCGCAGGGCTACGACGGGGAGTACCAAGGGGCGGACAATCCTGCAATGGACAGGCCGATCACGAGAGAGGAAGTCCAGGCGGCGATAAGCGCGACAACACGAAATACAGCAGCCGGCGCAGACAAGACCAAGAACGCCTTGATTCGCAACCTCAGCGACCAGGCCATCGACCAGCGCACGGTGTACCTCAACATGCTGTGGGCAGAGGGGATGGTCCCGAAGGAGTGGAAGCACGCTGTCGTGGTTATGATACTCAAACGCGGCTAGAAGCTTCAGATAGAGAACCTGAGACCCATTTCCCTCACGTCGTGTCTTGGCAAATTGTACGAGAGAATCCTCACCAGGCGAATCAAACAATATCTAGAGGACGCGGAGCAGTACCCGCACAGCATGTTCGGCTTCCGGGCGAACCTGTCAACGCAAGACGTCCTACTGCAGATCAAGGAAACAATCATAGACACGGCACCCAAAACTAGTGAAAGCATTATCATGGCCCTGGACATCAAAGGGGCCTTCGACAGTGTTAGCCACAAAGCCATCATGGAAGGCCTAAACAACGCCAATTGCGGAAGGAGGACCCACGACTACGTAAGAACCTTCCTATTAGAACGCACAGCGACAGTGGGGTTGGAAGACCTGCGAAGCGACACCTTCACCACCCCACGAAAGAGCACGCCGCAAGGATCCGTAATCTCGCCAGTGCTCTTCAACATTGCGATGATCGGACTGGCCAGAAAACTCAGCAAGATCGATGGCGTCCAGCACGCAATTCACGCCGAGGATATTGCGGTCTGGACGAATCTAGGCTCGCTAGGACAAAAGCAAGAGAGACTGCAGGAAGCAGCAACATGTGTAGAAGAGTACGTGAGAGAAAGGGGCCTAACCTGTTCCACGGAGAAGCCGGAACTTCTTAGGGTAGGGTCCAACCCCACCAAGGAGGACCTGACAGTAAGGTTAGAAGGCCAAAATATACCGGAAAGGGACACGATACGCATCCTAGGCATGTGGATCCAAGGAAGCAGAAGATGTACCCACACAATCAGTCTACTCAAGACGTCAACAGAACAAGTAAGCCGCATGATAAAGAGGGTATCGCAGGACAGAAGCGGGATGAAGGAAAGCGACACGATCAAGCTCGTCAGAAGCCTGATAGTCAGCAGAGTCACGTACTCGTTGCCATACCACCGCGTGACCAATAATGACAAAGAACAGACGGAGGCGCTGCTAAGAATAACGTACAAGACGGCACTCAACCTACCAAGAAACACACTAAATGAAAAGCTGCTACAAATGGGCCTAAACAACACATTCTAAGAACTAACGGAGGCCCAGCTAAGTGCGCAAATAGTCAGGCTCCAACAGACAGTCACCAGCCGCAAGCTCCTAGAGAGATTAGGACACGACGTAGAAGGGATCGTAGATAGAACAGCCACCATTCCATACGAGGTTCGTCAAACACTGGATGTCAGCCCCCTGCCGAGAAACATGGATCCCAACCTCCACGCCGCTAGAAGGCAGGTCAGGGCAGACTATGTGCAGCGGAACTTAGCCACAATGGAAAATACAGTATACACCGACGCGGCCCTATACCCATGGAACCGCAGGATCAGAAAGTGCAGAGTCGCGGCAGCAGTGGTAGACCACATGGGGGAACCAATAAGCAGTGCGACGTTAAGAAACTGCACGGTAACGGAGGGAGAGGAGGCTGCCGTAGCTCTAGCGGCGGCCGAAGGTTACCGTAGGAACAAGTCTCTGATAATCCTAACAGACTCCAAAGCAGCATGCAGGAACTACACACGGGGCAAAACAAGCAAGGAAGCGCTGAGCATCCTCCTCAAAGCAAGGCTTCCAAATAAGACCTTAAGACACAGGATTTTCTGGATACCGGCACATACCGGGATAGAGGGTAACTCGAGGGTAGACAGCCTAGTTCGCGAGATCACGAACCGAGCAGGGCAGTCAGAAGCCCTGGAGGACCCCATAACGGTGGAACCAACGTATACAGAAATACTAAACTGCCACAGAGGGCGGAGATTCAAATACCCACCACCCCACACATCATTAACACAGCACGAGGCGGTCTGCTGGCGGAGACTGCAAGCAGGGACTTTCCACAATCTATGCATACTACACAAGATGTTCCCTACACAATACAGGAACACATGTCCGTGGTGCGGGGCAACCCCCACACTATACCACATCACATGGGAATGCGAACGAAACAGAGCCTTCCACAAACTAAATAACCCGAGTGCGGAACAATGGGAGGGTCTGCTGACCAGCAGCGAGCTCACGGCCCAAAGGGCACTGGTGCGACACGCCTGCGAAGCAGCAAGACTCAGCCGTGCCCTGGAATAGGGGCGCCAACCTTGTGAAGAGGCCGAAGATGCTAAACTCTAAAACCAGAAGTTTTTAGAGCAATAATTATTTTTTTTCTCTCTCTTGCTGAAGCGGTGAGAATCGCCCAACAAGAGAGATTAAGCAGGTCTAGCATGGGTCGAACCATCTTAGAATGGGTGGGTCGAAAAACAGATAGGGGCTCAGCCGACAAGGTTGCCCTACCGCCACCATGTCGCGAGAACATCATTGCCCGTCCTCTCCCCCGCAGCATGCACCCAGAATACCACAAGGAGAGACGGGAGAAGAAAGCTGAAGCACTGGTTAAAAGAGCAAAAGAATTCAGGGTAAAAGACGTTGCCTACGTAGACGCTGCAAGCGGCCGATCAGAGGCAGCAGTCGCCGCGGTAGTCGATGGTAGCGACGCACCAGTCGTCTCCGCCACCATCCGAAGCAGAAACATAGACACGACTGAAGAGGTCGCAATAGCGCTCGCTTTCATCGAAACGAAGGCTAGATTGATCTTTAGCGACAGTAAAACTGCTCTATGGAATATCGGAAAAGGTGGGGTCTCGCAAGAAGCCACCCGAATTCTAACAGCTGTAGCTAAAATCGATCGCAAAATCACCCTAATTTGGGTCCCAGCATACACGTACGTCCCCGGTAACGAGGCGGCCCATGATTTAGCCCGAGATCTCTACTTCCGGGCAAACGTGGAGTCGTCCGACTGCCAGGCGATGTACTAACTTTTGCAAACCTGTAAAGAAATAAACGAAAATTATAGATTAGGAAGACGTCTGATGCCGCCACCGGATCCCAGCTTATTTAATAAAGAGGCCATAGCCTGGCAGCGATTACAAGCCGGAAATTTCCCAAACCCTGTCTGGTTGTTTCACATCCAGATAGAAGAGAGAAAAAATTATAAATGTAAAGCCTGCGAAGCGAGGGGTACCCTCGACCATACATTTTGGGAATGCCCTAAGTCTCCGGGCGCTAAGGAGAACAATAAAAGTAGAGAAGCCTGGGTAACCCTGCTGCGATGCGACGTCACCGCTGACCAGCAAAAAGCCGTCCGCCTGGCGGCTGAGGCCGCGAATAACCAATGTACATTCGCGAGTCCTTAGTCGTGGAGGTTCCAGCCCCTGTTCCTCAAGCCTGCGTGCCAGGAGCTGGAGTAGGGGGCCTCCTAAATCGGTGGAAATTAAAAATTTTAATTATCTTCATCATTCATCGTTGCGGGTGGCTGAGGCTGCGAATAACAAATGTATATTCACTAGTCCTTAGCCGTGGAGGTTCCAACCCCCCTTCGTCAGGCCTACGTGACAGGAGCGGGGATCTGTGGAAAATGAAGTATGGGAAGCGGTGGAAAAGAAACCCGATTTCAAGGCAACCGGGCCTGAAAATAGGCAGTGGGAAAAGTTTGCATAAGGGAAAGGGCAGTTGGGGCATGGTGGATCACGACGGAATTTGTACAGATATAGCCATGCAGGGGATATGAGGGTATTCAGCTGTACCTGCCGAAGGACTTGAGCGTCCCGAACGAAGATTAGGATGAGGATCGGGGTAGAGCTTGCGGTCTAAGCGAGCAGCATTGTAAATTGCTGATCGGATAAAGTAAACAGAAACGGGGCCAGTGAACATCCTTGTTTTCGCAAAATGGCAACGGTTTCATGACAAGAAGAACCATTGAAAATAAACCCTGTGGAACAATTTTGTAAAACGAAAGGCATTTCTCAGCAGAAACAACTCGTTTACGTGATTTAAAAAAAAAAATTTGTTCCGCAATCTTTCTCACCGCGAGAAAAATGGCATCCTGTCGCACTATACTTTCGAAATATTTGTGCTAATGAACTTCTATGCGAGTGCACTGAGCTCCAAACAAGTAAGAACACACTACCACTTGCAAGGGCCAGTCAAGGTTTCAACGCATCGCCGACTTTGTACGGCCGCATATAGCCTACGCCAGAGAGCGCCGCTGCAACGCGCGAGCCGAACCTGCAATAGGTTCGGAAAAAGTTTAATCTCTTCGCAGTGGCTCCTCTTTCTCTCTTTCCACTTTCCTTCCCACCTTCCTCCCTTCCCTTACGGCGTGGTTGAGGTGTCCACAAAAACTAAATGAGGCAGCTACTGCGCTTTTCCCTTCATATAAACCAATCAATCAATAGCTTCGCAGTGGTTTCAGCACTGCTTTGTACTTTGCTGCCGTAAAATAAATGTTGGTTGGCTGGTTTGTGGGGTTTAACGTCCCAAATCGACTCAGGCTATGAGAGACGCCGTAGTGGAGGGCTTCGAAATTCGACCACCTGGGGTTCTTTAACGTGCACTGACATCGCACAGCACACGGGCGCCTAGCTTTTCGCCTCAACCGAAAAGCGGCCGCAGAGGCGGGATTACATCCCGCATCCTTGGGCAAAGTAGTCGAGCACCCTAATCACTGCACGATGACGTCGGGGCGTAAAATAAATTATGGAGGCAGTTATTAATAAGAAAGCATTCCCCCGGTGCTGCCGGATATCCACCGGTTTCCAATGGATGCAAGATTTTCCTCAGCCTGATGCTCGGCTCTTCTGGGCTGAAATGCGTATGAAAAGGGGCCATGGACCAAAATGTTGGTTCAAAGAAAGTGATTATTAATGCGAAAACATTAATGACAGTTTTACCGAGGCCAAATCATGCACGCAAAAAATGAAGCCACAGCTGTGTATGCCAACCTTAGTGCGGTGCAGCATGTCTTAACGAGAGAAATAAGTGATCTGGAAATTGCTGATAAGCAAATCTGCGAAAAGAAAACGTAAGTGATAATAAATTTATTGGCAAGTAGATTAGTGATAAGAAAGTTGCTGATCCGGAAATGAGTGATAAGATATTTTGTGACAACGAAATTAGTTGCAAGGAATTTAGTGGCCAGAAATTGAAAGAAATTAGTGCCAATGGTGATTTCGCATTTCTCCAATGCGGGTGACCGTATTGATCTCAGAGTTTGTTCGTACAAGCAGTGTGGATGAGGACCATCCATTCAAAGAGGCCGAGGCTAAAAAAATACTGATTTTTTTAAAGAAAGGGAAAGGCGTGGTAAATCTCTCACTTGTTTTCTGTGGACACCTCAACCGCATCGTAAGGAAAGGGAGGAAGATGGCAGTGAGAGTGGAAAGAGAGAAAGAGGAGCCATAGTGGAGGGCTACGGAGTAATTTCGATCACCTGGGGATCTTTAACGTGCGCTGACATTGCACAGCACACGGACGCCCCCTCGTTTCGCCTCCATCGAAACGCAGCCGACGTGAAACCAAGAGAGAAAGAGTGCGGAGGTGGCGTCTACGTCAGACGTGCAAGACCTTTTCTAACACGTAAAAGGATAGGTGCAAGCGATTTCAAATTGATTTTAACAGGCCTTGCGTGTGCGGTGGTTTCAAAGCAATGGTCACGTCATGTTTGAATGGTGCAAATGACCGGTCCAGTTATGAATGTTACAAGGTACTTGTCTTTTCGCTTCTGTTTGAGGTACGAAGGGGTTACTGTGCAGTGTTTTAAAGCAACAAGGAGTATCGATCGTTGAGTGGGATATTGTTTTCCATCAACATTTTTTTACGTTGGCATTTGACGCTGCTCTATCAACAATCTTACAGTGTCAAGGAAGACCACATACAAATACAATGGCAAGCACACACGCTTCCATCCTCAATCACCTCTCACAGTTACACGTAGGCAAACGGACATACGACTACATCGCTGCCTTTCTGAATGCGCGTACGGCTACGCTCCATTTCGTTGACAAAGTTAGCGACAAAATTACACTAGGGACGAGAGGAACACCGCAAGGCGCCGTACTTTCACCTTTTCTCTTCAACATCGTTATGAGCGGCCTCCCGCGTCTGTTAGATGATATCCCACACATACATCATTCCATATACGCCGACGACATCACCATATGGACCAATTCTGGCTCCGATGGAGATATTACAGATTCATTACAACGAGCTATCGACACGGTACAGTCTTATGTGCAGGAAAACGGCCTTACCTGTTCACCGGCTAAATCAGAACTATTAGTTATAAGGAACAAACAAGCTTCACAGGTAAAGCCAGATTCTCGAGAACCTATCCAGTTACACATTGACAACCATCCGATACCCCCGGTAGCCACGATCAGAGTTCTCGGAATGTTGATTCAGAATAATACGCAGAACACAGAAGCTATACGCCGGCTACGCGTCACGGCGCACCAGATAGGTGGGCTGGTGAGACGCATTGCCACACGTCGCAGGGGTATGAGAGAAGCCAACCTGTGCAGGATTATCCAAGCCTTTATGATAAGCAGAATCATGTACGCTTGCCCGTACTATCATCTGCGTCGTAGGGACGAACATGCACTTAATAGCATAATTAGAACAGCATACAAAGCGGCCCTTAGCTTACCAGTATACGCTAACTCAGATCGACTACTGCAGTTAGGAATTTTTAACCCACTATCTGAACTAATTGAAGCCCATAAGACAGCACAAGTGACCCGCCTGTCACGCAGCCTTGCGGGACGCGTAATTCTCGACAAGCTCCACATCCACCCCACTGAGGAGGTGTGCGCAACATCCCATTTATCGGCTGACATAACTAGTAGACTAGTTGTTAAACCAATAGCCAAAAACATGCTACCAGGTAGACATGATGCCCGCAGGAAGACAAGGGCACAGACCCTTGAGAAACAGTACGAGGACGATCCACAAGCAGTGTACGTGGATGCAGCTCAGCACATCAAAAACGGAGCATACGTGGCATGTATGGCCACTCCAAAGTCAACCTTCATTAACGCTATAACATTTCATGCTAGCTCCATATGCGAGGCAGAGGAAGTAGCTATCGCACTGGCCATCGCGGATCCCCACACCAAAACTATTCTAAGCGACTCAAAAAGCGCCGTTCAAAATTTCGCCAAAAATTCTGTAAGCGCACTCGCGGCGCGAATTCTGCGCAACCGATCCCTCAATCACAACATCAATCTCGTATGGGTTCCGGCTCACGCGGGTAACTCCGGAAACGAAGGGGTCGACCGTCTAGCCCGAGGCTTAACCAACCGGGAGACGGGAGATCTATCGGGAACGGACGCGCCTGTGGAGGCACCGCGCACATACGCGGAGGTAACAAACTTTTATCGCGAGCTAAGATGCACGTACCCCGCCCCTCACCCCGACCTCGACCGGGCGCAAGCCACGACACTCAGACGCCTACAAACAAAGGCCATTCTTAGCCCCTACCGACTATCGTTAATTACAAACGGAGAATTCAACCCTGCATGCCGGCACTGCGGTGACGGGACGCAGGCCACTCAAGACCATATACTGTGGGAATGCGCCAGCAATCCCCCTCCAAAGACACTCTTGCCAGCTCCCTCAGCGGAGGAATGGGACAAGCTGTTGGCCAGCCCAAGGAAAACTACGCAACTGGCCCTCGTCACGCGAGCTCAAGAGGTCGCTCCCGACTGGAGGCCACCCTAGACTCGCCCCAGCCCGAAATAATTCCTTTCATTTCGTGGCAATAAAAGTTGTTACCACCACCACCTGCTCGGAGTACATTGGGTACAAAATATCAGAAAAATAAAGATATCAACCCAAAGCGTCACCTTAGGACGCTTCCTGCTCCTAATAGGTCACGTACAATCTTCACCTGAAAAGAACATTTTTTTCTTAGCTTTTCGTCGTCCATGGCTGCCGTCTAACAATGGGAAAGTTTTAAAAAATGAATCCTTTTTCCTTTCTATTCAACTTTCAGCTTGTTTTGTTCCGTTTGTTCCTCTCCAAGCACTTTTTATTTTACTACGTGTGGAAGAGCACGGCGAAATGCGACTTGTGCTGCTAAGCAAGTAATCGGATGACTCGAAAGGGATTCAAACAAGGCGGCCGCGCGCCCACATAAGTTCGAAATGAAGTTTGGTTGGAATCTTATTAGGTCTCCTCGGGCGGACCGAAATAGGGGGAAAGTGTGGTAATGCAGATTCGCTATTTCCCAAATTATCCACCCTTCCCTTCTCAGCGAATCCCGCATTTCCCTTCTCTCGAGTACCGTACCCCACCCACCGTTCGCTCTCTGTTTTCCGGCGAGATAAGCTCATTCTAAAGAGAGTCGAAACATTTTTATTTCCTTCTTTTGTGTCGGAAGCCGTCCTCTCTTTTCTTAATCTGCCCTTGTCGGTTCGACGTCGCCTTTATTGACGGTATTACCTTTGAATAGGTCGCGCGGGAGCTATTTCTAGCTGCATTTAACGTGACTATGAATACTGGAGTACATTTCTTTGAAGTAATAGCCTTCCCGTTGGGGACATCTTTAATTCCGCTTGTCCAATAACGGCCGTACATGCGTATTGCTGCTGTATGTTTATTAACGTTTTTCTTGTTGAAGTTCGATATTTCTGCTTTTCGCCTTGCACTTTGGTTTATAACGAGATGCTTCCAGAAAAGAAATTGCTGATATGAGACATATTGGATAGAAAAACCGCGCGAAAGACGAACACCACAGCAAAGGAACACAAGACGTGTTTAGTCTTGTCCTTGTTTCCATATATTGTGTTCCCTCTTTAATAAACTTTCAGTTGTGAGTCAGCGCTCGTCTTGTGTTCCTTTGCTGTGGCGTTCGCCTTTCGCGCTGTTATTCTACCCAATATGTTCCAGCAACTCGCCCGTTTGGCTATAGTGTTGATATGAGATGCTACGAGCTTAGTTATTACTCTGGTTCCGAGTACTGCTTGTTGAGCCCTTTTCTTGAGGTAGCCACAATCCTACCTTCCCGCTTCCATTACCTCCCTCCTTGACCTGAAGGTGTGCTTCACTGCACAACTACTTGCTCTATGTTTGCCTATTAGAGTGTCAACGGAGGCTGCGGTGCCGTCGAGCTCACAATGATAGAGCTAACATGCGCTTCTGCTGCAGCACTTGGCAATGCCACAGCAACTATGCTTTAATTCTGTGCATTTTAATCAAGTTCGCCTACTGGGCGATGTCTGTGAGCTTAAAAGAACCTCAGGTGGTCAAACTTTTGGGACCCTCCACTACGTCACCCCGCATAGCCGAGTACCATACGGGAGGTTGCTTCCTATAAGCCGAACCAAACTATCATGCTTTAATATGCCAGGCTGAAATTTATTACGCCAGCGCAAATAAGATGGAACCGGATAGCTGGAAATTGCTGCTCAAGCTCAGAGTAGTAGGAAAATCATTTGTTTCAGCAAGAAAACATTAGGGCATAGTGAGTCAGGAGAGATAGATATTGAGCTTCGCTGTTCGGCCTTCTTAAGTCCAGGATCCCGGTGATCAACGCCGCTGCCTCGGTCCTCATCACCATCATGAATTGTGTGCTCGGGTCGAAGTCGGTCAGGAGAACTTCCTGCTGCTCCAGATACGCTCTGTTAAGACAAGTATATTGGGATCATTCTCCTATTTCTTTCCGCAAATGCCGAGTGAAATTCATTCTCAGTGTCTCCACTATCTTTTAAAACTCATATTCGCCGCGATATCAACCTAGAGGTGGCGCTACCGTCGGGGATCCGGCGCCGCTCGCAGAAACGTGTATGTATGGTGGTGTATGTCTGCTTCCGAGTTTACGGCGGGTTTGTTGGCGATGAAAACGAGCCTCATGCAATGTATCAGCGATTTGGAGTGTTTCAATATTGCAGAAAACAAATCCGTAAATTTCAGC
>JAJIZL010052704.1:0-12533 GCA_023969395.1 Amblyomma maculatum | reverse complement strand
CCATGGGCTATTTGAAGGCTGGATAACATCATCTTCGAGCATTTGTTTAACTTGTGACTTAATAACTTCGCGCTCGGTCGAAGAGACGCGGTAGGGGGGCTGGTGGATTGGCCGCACATCATCGAACGTCACGATCTGGTGCTTAGCAATGGGATTCTGATGCACTTTTGACGATGATGCAAAACACTCTCTGAAATCGAGTAACAATAAAAACAGCTGTTCACGCTGGCTCACCGATAGCTCTGAGCTAATATCGAGGTTGTCGAGGGATGTGGGCGGTGGCACGGTTTCTGTGGACAAGCGCTCGGAGACTTCAGATATGCGTTCTGCGAAAGCTACGGAAGTGTTCCGAAAAAGGTGTCGATACTCGTGCGAAATATTGGTAACAAGTACCTTGGACTGAACACAGTTAAGATGGATCAAACTGCGAGCCACGAAGACTCCCTGCATCAACAGTAACGAGAGGTTAGTTTTGGCATTGCGTCACCATCGTGAAGTGCATTGCATTTGACATTAACGAAGGTGCTGGTTCGGGGTGGCAGCGTGACACTGTCCGCATAAACTCGGAGCACATTGAGTGGTCGCTGTGTACTGCTGAGGGCCACTGCTTTCTCAGTAGAAAACGAGACCTTAAAATCCCGGAGGTCAATTATTGCGCCATATTCACGAAGAAAATCTACGCCCAGAATTAGGTCACGTGAGCAGCTTTTCAGAACGAGGCAGCTTACCACAAATGTCGACTCTTGAATTTGAACCCTTGCCGTGCACATGCCTAGAGGAGTAACCAGATGACCACCCGCAGTGCGAACGTGTGTGCCAGCCCATGGAGTTAAAACCTTCTTGAGAATCGCGGCAAACTGGCTGCTCAAAATAGAATAATCAGCGCCAGTATCCAAAAAAAGCTCGAACATGGCGACCATCCAGTATTACTTGTATGTCCAACGAAAGTTGCTCGCGAATATAAGGCTTCTGTGTGTTTGAGTGCTCTGCGTCGGTGTACGCGGTATGCTTCACCTGCAATTCGTCGTTGTTGCAGGTGCGTTGTTGCGGTGTCCGTTCCACCGGCAATTCGTCGTCGTTGCGGGTGCGTTGTCGCGTCATCTGTTCCACCGGCAATTCGTCGTTGTTGCGGGTGCATTGTGGCATCGTCTGTTTCACCGGCAATCTGTCGTTGTTGCGGGTGCGTTGGTGCGTCGTCGGTTCCATCGGCTATTCGTCGTCGTTGCGGGTGCGTCGTGGTGGCGTCGAGGTAGCGTTATAATCGGCAACTGCGGACGTTTCCAATGTCGATGCGTAGTCTTTCCGTGTCCGCGTCGATGGGTGGTCTCCCGCGCAGCGATGTCCAGCGAGCCTACCCCCGAAGGTCGCTGGTTTGTTTCCCGCTGGGGCTGGGCAATCGGCCCTGCGCTGCCCATGAGGACCTCGCAGCAGATGGCGAAGGGCGAGCCCTGGGCGACGGTGATCGAGATTGCCGCAGGCGAGACGGAAGACCACGGCGCTGGTCCTTGACGAAATCTTCAACGGCTCGGGGCCGTTCGCCGTAGCAGGCCGCGGAGAATTGGCGGAAAAGCCTTCGAGGCCCAGTCGACGGTAGGAACAGCGCCGATAGACATGATCCGGTTCGCCGCAGTGAAAGCATGAAGGCCGTCGGTCGGGGGTACGCCACTCGTCTTCCTTCCGTCTAGACGGCCGGGAATCCGTTACGTACTGGATCACGGGGGCCGGTGTTGTCGGTGCAGCTACGTTAGCAGGAATGAAGGTCGGCGACTGGGGTGGAGAGTATTGTAGCACCTCGGCGTATGTGGGGCGGTGACACTCAGGTGGCGTGAGAGGAGGAGCAGGGTGAGGTTCACCGCTTGGAAACGGAGGCCGGAGTGCTTGCTGCATTTCGTCGCGGACAACGCTCGCAATGGAGGTAGAAGCTGGTTGAGGTGCGCCATACAGCAGTCTGAGTTCGTCGCGCACAATCGATCCTACGAGCTCCCGTAGCGCCGGTGCGTCCATGCCATGCGATGGTAACTCGGCAGAGACGGAGGTGGCGTGGACGGTACGATTCTGTGCCGAAGCTCGCTGCTGAAGCACTTTTTCTATCGTGGATGTTTCCGCAAGGAATTCTGCTACAGTTTTAGGTGGGCTGCGCCCCAGGCCAGCAAAAAGCTGCTCTTTGACGCCAAGCATGAGGTAGCGCAGCTTTTTGTCCTCGGACAATGTAGGGTCTGCCCGCTTGAAGAGGCGTGTCATGTCTTCGATATATGCCGCGACGGTTTCGTTAGGCATTTGAACCCGAGATTGGAGAGCGCGTTCGGCCCGTTCGCGGCGATCTGAGCTACCGTAAGCAGCCGCAAGATGACGCTTGAACTCACTCCAGGAAGACAGCTGGTCTTCATGGTTCTCGAACCATGCCCGGGCGACATCCTCAAGGCTGAAGTAGACGTTGCGAAGCCGGGCGGCGTCATCCCAGAGGTTTAAGGTGGCTACCCTTTCGTAGTGCTGCAACCAGCCGTCGACGTCTTCATAGGTGTCCCCGTGAAAGGTCTTTGGGATGCGGGGGTTCTGAAACGTCACGTAAGTAGTGGCTGCTCCAGGCATTGCGACGACGTCGTGGCTGCCGGTAGTCATAGCCGATGGGGAAAACTCAGGTAGTAGGCCTCGTTGCCTGCGGCTGGTGCGGTGAACAGGCGTTTTTTCGAATATATGACCAGCACTCCTGCTTAGCGGAGGGGTACGGGACATCAGACGTGACCTCCACCAAATTTGTCGCGGTATTGGCGACTGGGGCTAGGTTAACCGAGCCGGTACAGGTGGAATTACACCGTCCAAGGTTTAGGTACGTCCCTGCGCGGAGCCGATTCACTTCGTCTTTTGCTCTGAGCGCCACTTCAACGTCTTTCGCTCCGAACGCCCCCTGGCAATATACAACCTGATGTGATTGATCACTTAGCAAACGTCGGGCCTTCCTTAATGCAGCAGCTCACCTCCACATCTAACCCGAGCAGTCCGATACGGCCCATTAAAGATAGTCTTGTAATGAATGACCTTGAGTTAAACAAAATTATAAGAGTAGCTAGCACACTCAAACCAGCAAAGTGTCAGGTCTGGAACTGATTACTGTAAAAATAATCAAAGACAACATTGATGTATTAGCCAGCTACCTATTACATCTGTTCATGCACTCCAAAAAGAGCTCTATATACGCTGCGAACCTAGAAGGTAGCAAAAGTCGTACCTGTCTATAAAGAAGCAGACCGTTAGGAACCAAGCAATTATAGGTCAATTTCAGTCCTCAGTATTATCAATACAGTTTCGAAAAAAAAATAATATGTATGCACATAAAGGAATTTATAGCTAAGTACAATATTATATGCCCTAGTCAGTATGGTTTTACACAGCATAGATCAACAGGATCCGCCATTCTTGTACTAACACAAGCTATAAATAGAGCCCTCCACGATAGCAAGATCGCTACAGTTGTGTGCCTAGTTATTAAAAAGGCATTCGATATGGTTAACCATAAAATCTTTGTCGATAAACTATCAAAGTATGGGTTAAGGAAAACAGAGTTTTTAAATAGTTACCTTTCAAAGCGCATGCAGCATGTCGTTATGAATAATGTGATCTGTGAGGGTCCCGCAGGGATCAGGTCTAGGACCAGTTTTGTTCTCGTTATATGCAAATGACTTTCCATCCATATTAAAATACTCTCAAGCGTTAATGTACGCCGAAGACATAGCTTTAATGTTTATAGAGAAGGCACTAAACGAGCATAACAATAAAATCGATGAAGGAATAAATATTATCCTTAATTGGTTTACTAAAAACAATCTCTCCCTTAACATTAAAAAAAAACTAAATACACTGTGTTCAGCCCCAGGGGAAAATATTTAAACTACGAACATGTTGCGTTGTATTTAAATGACGAGCCAATGCAATGAGTAGGCAATTTCAAATATCTTTGTGTTTACTTTGATTCTGACATGCACTGCAAAAATTAAGTAAAACAACTTTGCACAGAGTTATCGTATGGTTGCCATATTTTATTGCAAGCGCGAGAGTGGTTCGCTTTAATTATCCTCCGCATGGCTTACTTTGCTTTTATACAGAGCCAATTAATGTATGGCAAAGAGTCATGGGGTAACTCAACATATCTTGAGCCGGTTATTCATCTGCAGAAGCGAGCGGTAAAATTATTACTTAATCAAAATTGTTTGACTCTAGCAAGTCACTATTTAAGTCAACGTGCATTCTTCCTTTTCACTCCGCATACACTTTAAAAGTAGTGCTGACAATCCACAAAGTCCTACAATTTAGTGAACCACTTCCTCATAACATATCTGTTTGTCCGCAAAGAGAGATAAGAGCAGCTAGTGCTAAATACTTCAATTTACCAATATGTTGCAATTGTATGGGCAACGTCTAATTGAGTTCAGCGGAGCGTTGATTTGGAATGGCCTTCCTTATGAAATTAAAGTGGGAACAAATTTTTTTGCAAATTCTAAAAACGTTCCTGATGAAGATGTGAAGTTATGCTGTGCATTGTGTTGTTTTGTTTTGAAGATAAGTGTATTGTGTTCGCTTTCCTTGTTTTCGCTTGATGTGTTGCGAATTTCGGACTTTTATTTCACGAATGAAATGTGTTCGTCTTCCCGTGCTGCAGTTATCTAGCATTGTATTGTTTTTTGTATAGACCCGGCACTAGCCCTTGGCTATGGGTCCGAAATTCTATTGAATATTCTACTGATGTAAAGTTATTGTTCGAAATAAAAAAAAAGTACGCAAAGTACCAAAGCCCTACAGGCAAAGCTAAAATGTCGACTTAGAAAGTTTAGCCTTGTAAAGAGCCGTTTATGTATTTCAATATTTACTTAAACACACGACTCGCCTGGACCAGTAAATATGTTTGAACACAAGCACACCCGCAGGAAGTGTAGAAGATATAGTCCTGGCGGTAAACAAGGATTGAGCACAGCTGCAGTTCGGAGCATCTCGCTACCCCCCCCCCCCCCCCCGCCCCCCCTTCGTTTCCGCTCTTCTCTCTTCTGCAGCCCCGTGCCGCTGTATAGTCGACCGGACGTGCGCAGTGTCCTGGGTAGCTGTGGCGCATGTATTGAAGGGTGTGCGACGAAACAATCAGAGAGTGGAAGGGGACAGGGGGAGAGAGGGAGGGAGCCAGATTGAAGAGGGTATGGAAGTTTCTGCAGCAGTCAACAATATCAGCAGCCAGAGACTGCACAGAGCCCTACTCTTCAAACAGCGACTATGTTAGGAGCAGCTTGCTTGGCACTGTTCGTCGTGATTCTTTACAGGTAATCTAAACACGCGCCAAACCTTCCATGACTGCCTTTTTTTTCTCACAGTTTGTATAATATTATGCAGCTATTTTAGGAGCGGCCTTCATTAATGAACATATATGTTGATCACTATTGTATTGACACTTTGAGATAAAGCAAGTCTATTTAGATTGCTATTCTTTTGTTCGGTTCGTGTCTAACTCTTACCCGTCTTTCTATTTTCATTATACATATACAGGCGCCCAAATCTTTAACTGGCGTGCGCGAGCGGCGACTTTTCTGTGCGTCAGCGCACTATGACGGAGCGAAGTTGGAAACAAGGTGAGGCTAAGCGCATGCTCACAAAGCACGCTCAGCTGGGCGCGTCGTCTGCCAGGCTGTTTCTTCTCAAGGACGTCACCCCTCCTTATCGTGTGTTCGGCTTATCTTTAAATTTTCTTTCCTCTCTTGGCTGCTGCGACGCTGTTCTTCGGAACGTAAAATACGAGCAAAACCATTCGCCTACTCACGCTGGCTGCTCGTCGAAACGCGATAAGGAGGGGTGACGTCCTTAAGAAGGAACAGCCTGGCAGACGACGCGTCCAGCAGAGCGTGCTTTGTGAGCATGCGCTTAGCCTCATCCTGTTTCCAACTTCGCTCCGTCATATGGCGCTGACGCACAGAAAAGTCGCCGCTCGCGCACGCCAGTTAAAGATTTGGGCGCCTGTACATGCACTGCTAAAGAGTATCTACATCTTATCTAGATATCTTGCGTTTTAGAAGGCATTGTTTGCGGGTGTTAAGAGACGATTGAATAATGTTCCAATGAAAGATCAGTGAGGACTCTGCCATGTCCCACGCGCGATACCGGCGTTGCTCGGCCGCAGTGATGACGAGTTAGGCCTACTCTGCTTATCTGGCTAAACTTCATCCCTGCTTGTTTCTAAACACGATAACACGATGTGAAATATTCTGTATCGGAAACACATCTAAATTTACTACCAGATCTCTGTGACATTTTCTCCTTTCACAACCAATGTGAATGCCGATTATCCATCGGCGTTGATAACGACCATTAATTTTGGTCAATTGTAACGGCGTCCTAATCATTTTTACCGAGTTTAGAGTCGAAGGTGGTATTTTATTTTGTATTATTTTATTTTATTTATTTACAGCCATTGCAGACTGAGCGCACTATGAGGGAGGCAGGTGCATACAGATATGTACAATACAAAAACATGCAAAATAATTGTAAAACACTAAGTCAAAACAAAACACCGATACCTGCTACGGTTCAAGAGATTATATCGGACATCCAGTACTGTTTCTGTAGTTTATGCGTCTTCAAGTTCGGTAGAAGAGAGGAACTTCTGCTCGAGCACGCACGCAGATGGAATATTCATAAGGTTCCGGCCCAACTGCAGTCTTTGTAAAGAGAGGTTTGGATAAGATTTGTTGGAAGCGCGCTTAGTAAACGAGAGTTGATGGCTAAGAACGATAAACCGAGTGCTTGCAGGTTTAAAACCTGTAGCGGGCATGCGCATTTCCTTTGTTTTGGCTTTTGGCATTTTTGTGTCTTACACATTGCATTTGCTATTATTATCTCCCAGGCACTGAATGCGTCAGTTACTTTATGACGTCCGGTTCATTGACTGTACGCCTAGCTAGTAACTGAAAACTGACTTCCCTTAAGTTTGTTCTAGTGGAATTTCCCTAACTTCATTTCGATTACTTTTCTTTCCGCAGATAGGAGTTTGTTGGCTTACCTAAACGATTGTATAACAAATAGTTTTATGCCTTCTCGTACTTGACATTGCAGATCTTTCGTGCGGTGAGAAGAAATTGTTTGGAAGTCGCTACAAGTAGAATGAACGACTTATATTCTTGCTTAAACCATATTAGTGTTCCACAGCGAAAATGTGGAAAACACCGAGTGAAATTAGCCTATCTGCAGAACATTTTTGCTTTATAGATGATTGTAAAATTAGTTTTGTCGACTATCAGCTTAGGCGCCAATCACTCATTTGAGCCATAATGTTTTTTCAATACGTCTAGCATATAGCACTGTATTTCTCCGAATTTGGTGGTATTTGCTTCTCTCGTGCTCAGCAGCACCAACACGATACCAAGGAGTGGCATCATGTACTACACATCTGGTGCCGTGATTGACGTTTTATTTACCATTTTTTTGCATAATAAGCGTCATATGAGCCAGATGGTTTGTTCTGATGGAGTTATTTTGCTTTCATCAAGCCTCCAAGTGCAGATACTTTCCCATACGAGAAGTATTCGCAAGCTCTAAAAGCAATGCAGATACTGTAACATTCATGGGGCCATGATAATGCGGCTGCACATATTTTTCTGCGATGATAACAAAATCAACATCCTCGGTATCGCGTTTATAACGTTTTCGTGCCTGAATATGTAGGCATTTGCAGTTGAGGGGTTGAATAAGCCATTCCTGTTCAATTGCCAGTTCAATGCGACTTTAGAAATTTCAAGAAAGAAGTTTCTCTTGCTTGTGATAACAGAAAATAGAACCCAGACGAAGACACTCGTCTACTTCCTCTCGTTCTACCCAGAATATTTCCTGTTCTGTGTCTGACATTCCTTGTGATTGCCAACGAAGTAACTACAATCATCAACTCCACCGGTCGTTTTGTTTCTCGCATTCTCATTATATTTCTAAACATTCCTATAAACACTCACCATCTAGTCGGGCTCTTCACCTCATCAAATCGTAGATATTTGACAGCTGCTGAAAGCATATTTCCTGGATTCGCATTTAACGAGATCGCATATGTCATGTGCACCTTAAATTAATTATGGCCATCAAGTTCCTACTTTGTAACGTACCTTTTCGTGGACAAATGTTATTCCATCTCTACAGCACATCGTATCATCACGAATATATTTTCAGCACTATTCACTTAGACACGAAACACAAGCATATTTGAAGTTTAATTATTTAACCACAGAAGCATTCTAACAAGCGAAAACCATTAAGCGCTGATGTTACTGTCACAATACGTCCGTTGTCGCTTTACTTGTCCGCCTTGCGGAAAAACTCTGCTCTACGGCACAAGTAAAAGCAAAAGACTTAGATACCATCCGCCATGACCTGATATCATCTGGCTATCCCAGTTCGTTTATTAGGAAAGTCGAGAATTGTCTATCTCACCCACTGCCACCGCAACACCAGCATCAAAAGAAGAAAAGGATTCCTATACCTTACGTGCCCGGAGTGAGCGAAAGCTTATCCCGCATTTTGCGTTCTTACGAAGTCGACGTCGCACATGTACCTATGCGAAAAGTCAGACAAGCGATGGTGAACGTGAAAGACAAGGTAAAAAGTATAAATTACCGGGAATCATATACAGAATTCCTTGCGCTGATTGTGGGCACGTGTACATTGGTGAAACGGGCGATTGGAGAAAAAAATTGCAGCAGCTTCACAATGATGTGAAGAATCAGCGCGTGGCAAACAATGCTCTGGCTGAGCATGCTGTCGCCAAGGGCCATGCTATCGACTAGTATAGCACGAAGATGATTGGAAAAGAAAGGAACAAGGGAACAAGGTTTTACTTGGAATCTCTTCATATTCAAACGACAGCAAACACGCTTAATCGCAATGAAGGAAACCTACCACCGATATACTCCCGCTGCCTACCTCATACCATGAAGCATATATAACCTACCTTCAGTTATTTATATTTCATTGTAAACAAGGCCCCCGTAGCGGGGCCGAAACGTCATTGTTGTTTTAACGATTGGTCGGCGCTCAATGCTTTCCGCCATAAATATACCCGACCAGACGGGTTTCCGTCAAACCTTAGATTTCATGATACTTCCGAACACTGTCTGAACATTGGCCCCCTTGCTCTCTCCAGTTTTACTTGTATAAAGTAATGCCACCACTGCCACCCCCAGCAATAGGTTCAACATAAAGATGGAGACGGACCATGAAGCCGTTATTGAAAAAAATTTATTGCTTTGTTTTTCATTACCATCATGACATCGTTTCCTATTTTCGCGCATTTCTCCCCTACAAAAAACAGGATAACAAATCTGACTTCCTTTTTTATCCAGGTGACATTTTCGTGTCTTATCACCGTATGCACTTTAACAGTCTCAGCTGGGAACACTGTCTCGTTGTTTTTCACACTCTTTAAGGTTGCCTACTGTGCCGAAATAATTGAACCAAGCACTCCATGTCCTAAGCAGGGTTGAGGATTGAGTTAATGCTTCGAGTTGTAAGCTCGCTTTGACGGCAGATCGAAGTCTACTTCTCCTGCTTGTCCATTATGTATTAACAAACTTCTAAACTGAAAAGAAAAATTCTTTCGCACAATTTGCACAGTTCTTATTGCAGCATCCTTCAATGAATAGGTGCTATTATTGTAAACTTACGCAATGTTCTTCTTTCTCAAGAGCACAGATTGTTGGGCGAGTTGGTGCATTGCAGACACGTTCTAGCGCATATGAACGAGGACGAGAGAGATGTAGACAACACGAGCGCTTTCTGTTCGAATTAGGCATACTACCTGCGTCATGTCTCGGCTAGACAGGCGTATTATGTAGAAATACGTCACAAAAAGTACGGGAGCTTAAGTCGTCCAGAAAAATTATGTATTGGCTGGAGAATCCTACATACCTCAAAAAACGCACAGGAGCTTATGTCTACCAGGAGAATTATGTATCGGCTTGGCAGGACATTTATGCAGAAGATATGCAATGAAACGTACAGAAGCCTATGTATAACCGGAGAACCTACGTCCCCTTTCCTTGATATTTCTCCCTATTATTGACTTCCGCTACCATCTACAAACGATGCTTTCACTCTCGCCGAAGGCCCGGCTCACGGTCGACACAAAAGAAAGCTTCCTCTGGCTTTTTCGTCTTGACATTGGGATGTTTTTCCAGCACTTGATGCGAAATTCACGCGAAAGTTTTACTTGAAACGTGTAATTAAACGATTTCACCCACTCTTTCTGGGAATGAATACTGCACTTTGCATATATTACGCGGAGCATTGTTGCTGGGCTTTTCTTAATATCTAGGCGTGCGCTGAAGATCTTTGCATCAAATTAAGAGTAAACCTACGCCAAAGAAAACTAAGCGAAGGCAAATAAAGCTACCCTAAACAAGAGGTAACAACTGGAGCGCACCTAGGTCAAATTTATCATATCAGTATAAGTCAGGAACGAACGTTTTCTGTAGACTTGGTAAAAAGCCTTCGCCACCAAAGGCTTCAAAGTAAACAAACGTTCACTTGATCATTGCAGTAGAAATCATGTGCACTCTGATGATTCATTTATTTGTACAAAGGCGGCATCATTTTTCAACTATACAAATACATTTATTTATCTCGGCATCAAGGATCTTAGGAGTGCATCCATGACGCCTATAAGGGCGATTTGGCAGGGGCGAACCAGTACACATCTTACAAAACTTGCTTTTTTTTGCAGTGTTTCATGTGCGTTTGCACAAGGCATAAGAATTTTTTCGGCTATAAGGCTTGTACCTCCTTCCTAACGTCGCGAAGCGCCACCTGTAGCCTTTGGGCTTACATAAGCCAATCATACCATGCTCCAGTACATATGAAACCTGTATCGCTTGCGCTTTGTACGGCTTTATTTTCTGCGTACCCAAATATGTGATGGCAGTGCAGAAGGGCATGGCCAATAGCCAAATATTAAGACAAAAGCATTTGTAGGCTAGTGATCATGTTCGTGTCCGCTCGCATGTGTCCGACGGAAGTGCCCGTCGCATGAAAGAAATTATCTGTCTATAGCGGGAATCGAACCACGGTTCCTGCAATCCCAACCGGAGCGCGCTAGCCACCATACGACACGCAAGGCTTTTTTTTTCATCATTAATCGTCTGATGGAGATAGGCCACGCTGGGCTCATGAGAAACCAATCCTCATAAACCCCTCCCTGTTTTCTAGTAATGTAACGTCAAGGAAGCACGTGAGGAGGGGGCCGTGCCAAAGGAAGACCTGCTTGGTCTGAAAAAGCGTCCTTTCCAGTCGGCGTTCCCTGCTACAAGAGGCGCCGGGAGCTGTTGTTTACTGCGCACTCTAGCTAAAAGTTTGCGCTCGTCATTTTCAGATCGTATATCCACGCAATTATCAATTATCATCTTAAAAAAGGGTCACAGAGACTCGGCAAGCGTACATTTCGCTTTTCTCTTCCAAGAACAGGCATGGCCCGTTGCGGAGGACCTGGAACCCTACCAAACGGTTGAAGCATACAGGATTTAGGCATGGTGAAAAGGAAGTCAACCCAAGGCTATTACGGACATTGGGTAGTTTCTTATAATGTCCATCACAAAAGTGAATGTCGAGCCCCACGAAGCGTGGGCAGTTGTGAACGAAAACAACAGCGTACGTGCGGGATTTGTGCTTCGCTGCATGATTTTCTTCTCATGTAGCGACACTTACAGTTTGGGTTCAGCTAAGCAGGCTAAATATCTTATTGCTACTTTATAATCAGTGAGTACACGGGTGAAAGTATTTCCGCCTAATACAGTAATATGTAGTGACGTTACGAGGGCAAGCGAACTTTTTCCGCAGCTATCAATACCACGTGAATGTGTCTCGAAGCTGAGCTACAATAAGCCTATTTTTGAAATCACGGCTCTCGCAACCTTTTCATCGCGTTAAACATGTGCGATCCAGGATAAGTGCAGCGCGGAACAGCGAGTGCGATGCGTGTAGCGGTATGACCAGCGGTACGGAAGGTAACGAAATGCATTTTATACCATATAATATTCATGTAGGGCATACAAATATTCAAAAGTGTTCTTAAATAATGCCAGTTAACCATTTTTCGATTGGGTCACGAAAACCTTTGAAGGAGGTATGCTCCGATTCCGTCTTGACATGCGGCTTTTATTGAGCTGTCATCACGTTGGCATGCCCTTGGAGTCTTCTCGCGACAAAGGCTAGTTCTTTCAGCATGGTCTGTCAAACTGGAATAAAAACAAGAATCTCTTAAAACACATGCCATCCGGGCTTTGAGAGCGCGGTCGGTCCGCATTCTGGACGATGTGTTCGGAAGAGCATTAAAGCAGACTTATAGCTACTTTTTCGTTTATCTAGAAATACGTGAATGCAAAAGTATACCCGAAAAAATCCGGTTACGGTCAAGTAAAATAATGAAGCCAGTCGGTGCATGACTTCTGTCGCTTCGCTCTTTGCAGAGCTAAAACACACACACACACACACACACACACACACACACACACACACACACACCATTT
>JAJIZL010052701.1:0-27086 GCA_023969395.1 Amblyomma maculatum | reverse complement strand
GCGCGCGCGCGCGCGCGCGCGCGCGCGCTGAGAGAGGGAGTTGGGAGCAGTGAACGACTGTCTCACCGCACGGTTATAGTTTGGAGATGCCCAAGTGTTTAAGGAAACGAGATCGAGAAAAAAAACTCTGGCAAATTACGCAAGGCTGCCAGTATGCGTTTAAAGACGACTGCTGTACCGGAAGTGGAATCGGTAATGAAAACGTACTGCAATTACGCCGAAGTGAAAGACAGCTTTGTACGAGCCGAAATACGGAAGCGACAGGCGCTATAGCGAATAATCTAGGGTACAGCGGAAATTGGGGCGGTTTTGCTATGGCAAAGAGAGTAAGCTCTGTCAATGGCTGCTGCTTTGCAATGTAAATATGTGATCTGCATTTTCCGACCTACTCGTTCGGGCATATTGCTTTTATTGACATGTTTATTTTTTTACCGGTTAATATCCGCTCTTAAATACATATTTCTCTCTCCTTCCTTCTCTGTATGCATGAGCACGCGAGGTAAAATCTCGCTGGCCATGATGAATATCCGTCATTGGGAAGCCCCCAGTAAAGGCGCGAATACGCCATTTTATATGCTATACTGCTGCTGCCTGTTGCACTGTGCTTATCCTGTCGCAAGTGCCCTGCCGTCTGAACGGCTGCAAGACTGTGCCCGAAGACCCCTTCTTGGTCTTGTTTTTTTCGGCGCTCTCCAAGGGATTCGCGTCGGCGTATTTAAATTTGTTGCATTTTTATCTATACTTCTCATTCTCCTTGAGCTCCCTAATCCCCTCCCCTACATACTGGCTGTATAAACTGTACACTGCTTCAATTTGAAGTTGACCCCCAGAATATACTACGTAGAAAAAGTGTGTGTGTGTGTGTGTGTGTGTGCGTGTGCGCGTGCGTGCGTGCGCGTGTGTGCGTGCGCGTGTGTGTGTGTGTGTGTGTGCGTGTGCGCTTTTTCTTTTTTTGTGTGGATTTTAACGTCCCAAAGCGACTCAGGCTATGAGAGACGCCGTAGTCGTGGAATCCGGAAATTTCGACCGCCTGGGGTTCTTTACCGTGCACTGACAACGCACAGCACACTGGCGTCTTGCTTTTCGCCTTCATCGAAAAGCGGCCGCCGAGGCCGGGATGTGCGTGCGTTAGTCCGTGTGCGCGCGTGTGTGTGCGTGTGTGTGCGTGCGCGTGTGCGCATGCGCGTGTGCGTGCGCGTTTGTGTTCGTATGCGCGCGGCCTCTCATAGCCGGGTACATGTGCTTAGCTGCCCGCTTAATCAAAGATTCCTGCATTTGTGCCTCTGTTATCTCGCATACATTCATTAGCATACAGCCGTAAGCAACCATGCAGATTATCTGAAAGAACACTCACCATTGATGTAAAGCCGCGCGTTAACCAAGCCGTACCAGCGTGCCTATCTGTTCTCTAGAGTAGTGAGTAAACTGGTTCGATTGAAACCTGAGTTTTCCAACTTGGCATGCCGCTCCTGCCAACTGGATGTCATTTGGTATTGTGATGTCAAACAAACCGCCAACCAACCAGCGCTTTACAACGTCTGCTGCTATAACTACCACTTGTCAGAGGCCTGCTAATGTTTGGCTCACAAAGCCGACAACGCCGGGCTCCGCCGTGGTGGAGCAGTGGTTACGGCGCTGGACTACTGTTTCCAAGTATACGGGATCGAATCCCGTCCTCGGCGGCCGCTTTTCACAGGAGGTGAAAAGCAAGGCGTCCGTGTGCTGTGCGATGTCAGTGCGCGTTAAAGAACCCCAGATGGTCGAAATTTCCGTTGTCCTCCACTACGGCGTCTCTCAAAGCCTAAGTCGCTTTGGGAAGTTAAACTCCACGAACCGAACCAACAACGCCGGTTTTTCTGAAGGGGCATTCAACGCTGTCGTGTTAGTCACCTGATGTTTACCACTGCGGTGAAGCGAATATAGGACGACAAACGTAATTTTTTATGCTCGCTCATGCAATATCGTTCGCGGCACAAATGAGCTGTCCGACTATGTTAGGAAACGGGACAATAGTTCAACAATAACTGTCCATAGAAGATGCGCATGCAGTGCGAAACCATTTATTTAAGGAGAATTCTAGTTGTAAAGAAAAAGATGATCTGCAGCCACCGATGGCTTCGTTGTGACCCCAAATTCTAGAGGACCCTTTCGAAATCCTTGCACGAAACGGTCTTGGGAGAGTCCAAGGTTCTTGCCTGAAGATCCTTAGTGTCGACGTCTTTCGCCGACAGCAGTGGGCGGGCGTAGGAAGGGCATGATTGAAAAAATGTCCTGCGCTAAAAAAGACGACGACGAACCATTTAAAGAACTGGACAACTGCGCTTGTCCAGTTTTTTAAGTGTTTCGTCATCGTCTTTTTTTAGCGCAGTGCACTTTTTCAATCATGTCTAATTAGCAACTCGCCCATCTTTCTACCTAACTGTAGGAAGGGCAGTCGTCCCCATTCCTTGATGACGTCGCCGAGCGGCTGGTATCCTTGGTTGCAGACGCGCTTCACGGGCAGCGACATTTGGAGCTCGCCAGCGGCAAACCAAGAAGCCATTCGCGCATCGGAGTAGGGCCCGTGCACGCAGCCTGAGCGGTCCTTGTACAGCCACAGCTCACCGCTGGAACGAATGCTGGTTGCTCGCCGGTCAGTTCGTTGGCACGCAGGCGGACGCTGCTTGTACTGGGACGCTCGTCGCTGAAGGGTGGCGCCCCCGTCTCGAATTCGCTGTTCGCCGCTTGAGTGCTTCTCTGAGTTGTTCGAATCATGCTGTCGTGGTCTGCGGGGTCGGCAGCGACTACGTGGGCCTCAATGAGCGCATTGGATTCTCCAAACATCTTTTTCTTTAAATGGTGGCTATCGCGTGGAGAAGTCGCGTACATTGATTGCCCACACTGGCGTGCTTGAATATCTGACTTTATGAACGCATCTGCACATCCCTGGCTGAAAATTTAATTTGTTTGCTTCGGGCATCTGATAGGCGCCTAGCGACAAGCCTAAATGTTGCAAATTTTTGTGGGGCTAGAAAAGCGCTTGTTCACCTGCGTGCAGATTATAGTCATCGTCGTCGTCTTCATCATCATCATCATCATCGTGACCACTGTGATTATGATGATGACTGAAAGGAGAACCTCTCAAAGTGCTCCAATGGTATTTTTTTTATACGTAAGATGGGTCAAAGATCCATATGCAAGCAATCCACCCCAGACAAGCCGAGCTCCAGGCCAGGGGAAGGTGTGTACCCACTGCATAACCGATCGGTGCCGGGCATACGAAGCCTGCCCGAAATTCACAGCTGATGTAACGGTTGAGAGGTACACCATGTCACCTGAAAGTTTTCGACCGAGAGTGTCATTCCAACAAACATCAGGTGATTTCCTTGATATTATGAAATCCCCAGCAGGGGCACCTTGTGTACTTGGCGCCACCACGGACCCTGAGCCCCCATTCCGAAGCTGTCAACCGTACCGTGGTGAAATTTTGAGAGATGGAGGGAAGAAACCATGAACGGTGGCGGTCGTGGTCAAGTCTCAGCCGATGGGCTCCTCGCCTGTCTACCAGGCGAGAGGCTCAGGGACCTTCCTCTGCGTATAAGAGTGAACCAGAGACGACATATAATAGAACCCCTTAGACTATCCATACTGCATGGAAAAACTCTCTTTAAAAAATTAGCTGGGGCTTAGCTTTAGTTAAGCCCGGTAGGTTGCGAAAGCAATAATAGCATGGCTACGCTATAGTTCCGTTGCTGTTCTTCTTCTGTTTCCTGAACACTTCGTTGCAGCCTAGTTGCATTTTTACGTTCTTGACTGCTAAGTGAACACGTTGACAAAGAGTCTTCACTGTTCGAAGCGTCCATTACATTCCATTCGGATTCGTCACCTGTTGAGGACGATTCAAGAGGAGCGCGACGCGCTCGTTCAGCTGCATCTTGAGCGCGCTGTCGAGCAAGATACTGTTCCTGTTCTTCTTCTGTCTCTGTAGCCCGCTGTCGTTTCCTGGCTTCATCGAGAAGGTGACTTTTCTTTCTGTTTATCAGAAAGCATAGCGAGTGCCTCAGCTGAGCATGCGCGAGCATTTATATGCCCATCGTTTTCCTCCTCCTCTCAACTACGAGAGAAGAGGTGATAGCGCCTCCACTCGATAGCAGCGCGCCGTGCCTAAAGCCCCTCTAGCCGTGCCTACCGACCGCCGCCACCCGACGACTCGACTTGGTAGCCCATCTCTCGCAACTCGCAGATGGTATGACGTCACAGCCATCTGGGGTCTATAAAGGTCAAACGTGCCTACCGACCGTACGCGAAGGGCTGAAAATGGGAGTAGTATTGCTTTCGCAATAAAAAACTTGATCGACCTCCGAAAAGGAGTGGCACCGAAGTTACACAAATCATGGCACCAACTGAGAACTTACCAAAATTTCTTGTCCTGCGCTCTATAACAGTCTAAACCTGTAAACGAACTATGCGTTTTTCTGACTGCCAACTCGCTGACGGCCATCAATGGGGCAATCTATAAAGCCACTCAACTAGGATCTGGTGACCTACTAATAGAGGTATCAGGCCCCGCCGGGGTGGCGAGGTGGTTAGGGCGCTCGACCACTGATACCCAAGGACGCGGGATCGAATCCCGGCCTCGACGGCCACTTTTCGTTAGAGGCGAAAAGCTAGGCGCCCATGTGCTGTGCGATGTCAGTGTACGTTAAACCCCAGATGGTCGAAATTTCCAGAGTCCTCCACTACGGCGTCTCTCATAGCCTGAGTCGCTTTGGGACGTTAAACCCCAAAATCAATCAATCAATAGCGGTATCAGACAAAAGCCAGTCAGACAAGCTCCTCATAACAAAAAAAAATTTCTGAGGCTTAGCTTTAGTTAAGCCCGGTAAGTTGCGAAAGCAGTGGCAGACGGCGAACGCGAGTATATACCCCGGTTCCGCCACCTACCTCTCTATTGTGACGTCAAAGCGAGCGCAGCGCCCCCAACAGAAGGAACGCAATGCGCCGAGTCTTCACGCATGGCTACCGGCCGCCGCTATGCGACGACTCGACTTGGTAGCCCTAAAGCCCAAATCATCAAGGGACTTTAGGTAGCCTGTCTCTCGCTCCTGGTATGACGTCAGAGGTCTAGCGTGCAGCGCCTCTAGCGGGAGGAGCGCGCTGCGTCGTGGCTACCGGCCGCCGCTACGCGACGACTGGACCATGGACTCAAGTCTCTTCCTCCTGGTATGACGTCAGAGGTCTAGTGCGCAGCGCCTCTAGCGGGAGGAGTGCGGCGCGCCGTGGCTACCGGCCGCTGCTACGCGACGACGTCGCCTTGGTAGCCCGTCTCTCAGAGGTCATTCTAAAAATCAAACGTGGCTACCGGCCGCCGCTACGCGAAAGGCCGTTCATGAGCGTAGTATTGCTTTCGCAATAAAAACATTTGCTCACCTTGACGTTCAAGTATCACCTCACCGCAGTCTTAACAGCTGCCATGGGTGATTACTGAGCGAGACCTCCTAAATGAAACAGAATCAGACCTCCCTGAGGGTCTCCAGAGTCAAGGCGTAACTGCAGTTCGACGAATAACAATCAGGCGAAAGAATGAGGAAATAAGAACAAAACATACCGTTCTCGCTTTCAACCAGAGCACACTTCCTGAATTCATCAATGTGGAATTCATCCGATGCAAAATTAGCCCATACATACCAAGCCAGGCCCCGCAGGGGTTTCAAATGTCATTGGTACGTAGCCATAGTAGCCAGACATGCCGAGGACGCGTCTTACCTGTGTAAAGTGCAGCGCACATGACCATGCAACAGATAACTGCGGTGCAACTGACTTCAAATGTTTAAACTGCGAGGGCACACACCCTGCATACTCACGGTCCTATGCGGCCTTTCATGCCGAAAAGGAAGTAATAAATTTAAAGGTAACTGAGCAAATATCATACGGAGAGGCGCGGAAAAAATAGAATGCTTTTCTCCGCTCCCTATGCTGACGCAACGCTCAAGGGAGCCAGGCCGCGTCTAGTAACGGTGGTCACGCTAACGTGCTCCAGCTGACGTGCAGTGCTGCTGACGTGCTCGTACCACGGCTTCTCACTAAGCAGCCGCCGGCTGCACCAATCTTTGCGATCCCAGAAATCACTATCTCTCAGACACCCGGGAGACCAAATGCATCTGAGAGGGACTTGGTCCCTCATGAAAAATCTGCCTCCATGCCTTCACCCGAGGCAATGGAGGTGAGCCTGGACTCCGCAGCGTCAATGACGCCTAAGGAGTCCGCTGATGAGAAGCGGGGCCTGCTGGACTGCTTCATCATCAAGGCCGAACTAAAAGCTTTCAAAGAGTCAATGGAACGAAACTGTCGTACTGAGGACGGAGGTGTTCGTACCGACTAAGAGGAAATGAAAAAAAGTAGGAACTTCATTGGGCTTAGCTTGGATGAGGCGAACCAGCGACTTGAAGCCACCGCCAGTGAAAAAAGTCGCTAAAAAAAAATGACGCCCTTCGGCTGCAAGTACGTTCACTTGAAAAGGACCTTGAGGCACGTGAATCTAATCTAGTTAAATCAGAGCAGTACACAAGAAACCGGAACGTGGAAATTAAATGTGTTATTGAAGAGCAGAATGAAAAGCTCCCTGACATCCTTGATAAGATTGGCAAAGCCGACGGTGAACCGATAGCAGCCAACGACATAGACGTCTGTCATCCAGTCACCACCAGACAAAAATCAGACCATAGTCGTACAATTCCAGAAGCGTGAGAAACGCGACAAGTTTCTTGAGAAAGCTCGCAGAAAAAGAATCCTGAACAAAGACATTGGACTGCTCACCGTTTCCTCGGTAGAGTCATCCGAAGAGCTGCCGATCTATATAAATGAACACCTCTGCCCTCTGGTCAAGAAACTTTTAGGGCTGGCTATCGCTCGAAAGCGCCAACACAACTGGAAGTTTGTGTGGACAAAAATCGGCACAGTTCTTGCGCGCCGCACTGAAACGTCGACCACCCCGCCGGGGTGGCGCAGTGGTTACGGCGCTCGACTACTGTTCCCAAAGACGCGGGATCGAATCCCGGCCTCGGCGGTAGCTTTTCGATGGAGGCGAAAAGCAAGGCGCTCGTGTGCTGTGCGATGTCAGTGCACGTTAAAGAACCCCAGGTGGTCGAAATTTCCGGAGTCCTTCACTACGGCGTCTCTCATAGCCTGAGTCGCTTTGGGACGTTAAACCCCACAAACCAAACCAAACGTCGACCGTGTTACAAATACTGCCAGAAAGTGATGTCGATAAGATCAGTTCTAAAGGTTAAAACCTGATCGCATATGCATGTCTAGGCACTGACCACCGCATTTGGTGATAATGGCTACCGACCTTGTCCTTCTAGAGCATTTAGCTGAAAAAGTGGCAGCCAACAACGCGAACAAATCGATTAAGCTTTTTCACCCTAACGCTAGATCTGTGACCTCAAACGCGATGACACACTTTTTCTGCTTGAATCATGCAGTGTTACATTTGATATAATAATGTTTACGAAAACATAGTAAATCAGTGACTCAGAATGCTTAGTACTACCAGATTACAATCATTTCTGCATCAACTGTAAATATAGCAGAGGAGAGGGCGTATCCATCCTGATTTCTTTGTCAGGTTATGAGATCGTAAATGAGTACAGCGTGATGTGTAAACATTATGAAGCTCTATGTATTAGAAACGATGGAAATGTTTTTACAGTCCTCTACAAACCACCCAACGGTAGCCTTTCTGCATTTAATAGCTTTTTTGACTCCTTGCTGTCCTACGCCAATAAAACGGCAGGTATTCTTACAATAGGTGGTGATATGAATTTAGATATCCAAAAAGAAACTAGTCCCGCCATTGACGTTTTAGTGATTATGCACAGTGAATGTTATTAGCGGTATGACGCGAATTACTTGTTCCACATCAACCCTACTCGACTTGATTGTTACAAATCACACTGCTGAAGATAGTGTGTCAGGAAGACTTAGCATCAGCGATTATTTGCCAATTTTCTTCATTACTAAGAGTGCTAAAGTTTCCAAACCCAGTAAGTTCGATGTAATAAAATATCGTGAAATAACCCCTGACGCAATAACGAACTTTCGACACGCCATCATGCAAACTGACTGGAACGACGTTTTTACGTTTAATGATGCCAACGCTGCTTATGAAGACTTTATGAAAATTTTGAAAAAACACTACAACACCTCCTCCAAATCAAATCACGTCGACAGCATAAAAAGGCGCGTAAACCTTCGGTCACTCGCCATCATGTTAAGCTTATTAAAGAGAAAAACCAACTTTATCACTCTTTCATTCAGTCGCGATACAAATAAATCAGAGGAATTCAAATCCTTGAGAAATAAATTAAATAAGAGTCTTAAGTCTGCAAAGGACGACTATTATCTGCGCATTTTTCACAACTATTGCTCGAAAAAGACCGATGTAGTGTGTAAAAAGCTAAATGACATCATAAACAAAAATAAACAGCAGGCAAGGATTGATAGCCTTGTTGTTGATGGTATAGAGATAAGCGGAATGGATCTGGCTAACAAATTCAATGATTTCTTTATAGAGGTCGGCAGTAGCACATACTACTCTGAAGCCGCAAGAAATATTCCGGGCCTTCAAAATACCTTATCTTTCCGCCCCACTTCTGTATCAGAGGTAACAAGGCTCTTTCAAGGACTTAAGAACAGTAGGGCGCGCGATGTAGATGATTTAGAAATTAAACATATGAAGCATGTGATAGTTGCCATAGCACCCATTTTAACACACATTTACAATGTTTCATTCTTAACTGGTGAATTTCCACTACAGATGCAGGTTGCTAAAATAATAATAATGCACAAGGGGGAGATAAAAATGAAATCACCAATTACCGTCCACTTTCTATACTGCCAATAGTTTCAAAAGGATTAGAGAAGATGATTAATTCACGCATTCTAGATTTTGCTGAAAAGTGCAGCTTGTTAACCGAACATCAGTTTGGATTTAGGACGTTCTATTCTACAGAAGACGCTCTCTTAGTTCATAAAGAAATAGTATTGGAGAACTTAAAGAATAAATTGCCAACACTAGGAATCTATAAATTTCCGAAAAACATTTGATTCTGTAAATCACCTTATACTTCTTGACAAATTAGAACGCTAAGGTTTCCGCGGAATTTCGCAGCAACTAATTCTATCCTGCCTTCAGGGACGACACCAGTACGTCGAATTAAGCCATCCTAAATCGAGTTTAAAACCAGTAAAATCCGGAGTTCCACAAGGCAGTATTCTTGGTCCTATCCTATTTCTTTTTATATTAATGATATTGTATGAATTGTAAGCCACTGTAAATATATAATTTATGCAGACGACTGCACGGTTCTGGTTTCTGGTAAGAACCTAACACAGATTAAAGAAATAGGATATATTTTCTGCTGTAAACTACAGGAATGGTGCCAAATGAAGAGATTAATACTAAACGAAAGTAAATTATTATGCGTCTTATTCCGCGCACCAGGAACGCCAATTACATCTCCTGATTACTTTCGCTTAGGTCCCTATTGCATAAAAGCAGTAAAACATATCAAAACACTAGGAGTAGTTTTGTCTGAACATTTTTTATGGAATGAGCATATTAAAAAAATTTCATTAAAGCTTAGCAGGGTTGTAGGTATCTTGAACCAAAGTCGCCGAATACTTCCTGTCAATATCAAGAAACTTATTTACAACGCGCTTTTTAATTCTCAAATTCACTACTACTCTTTAGTTTGGGCGAATACCTTGATAACAAATATTCAGAACCTTGTACTACTACAAAAGAAAGCCGTCCGCGATATAGCGAGTACGTCTCGTTTGGAACATGCACTAGCACTTTTCAAAAAACACAGGATCATATCGGCGGAAAATATTTACTCATACAAACTGATGTATGCCTATAAGAAAAGTGCAAGGAAGATCAAAAACAGTTTTAAATTTAACAAACCTTAAAACAGTGACAAAGGCATACGCTTTTAGGTACCAACCACCGTGGTATGTTCCTTTTTCACGTACTGGATTTGGGGTTGAAAGAATAAAGTACTCACTACCATCCCTTTTGAACGACATTGATTTCCAGTGCCTAGATGTTCTTGCAATGTCACATACACACATTAGCAATCTCTTCGTGTAACAATCCATTGCCTTCAGTTTTTATAAAGACCATGTTACCTGTGCTCTTTATGTCCACTTCGATGCAATCTTTTTTGTTCGCCTCATGTTTAGAAAGGGCCTGTTGAATAGGAAAAAACATTTTCGCGCATGTAGTTTTCGCCTTTTCACTGCTGTGATGTAAAGGTGGCTGAAGCGTCGTCAAGCTGAAAAGAAAGCAGCTTTTACTCCAGCCACCCGTTTTCGCTCATTTGTACCAAGTGGCGAAAATAAGCTTGATTTTATTTTTATTTTACTTTAATAAATAAAAACATATACACCAATTAAGCCGTCTGATAAGGGCGGCGAGTCTTAAACCTACTCTCTCTTTCTCTCTTCCACACTTATAAAAAGTGCTAGGACTGCTCAAAAATCGGGATGACGGAATGAAATCCTCGCCGAACACCAACCAAACATACTTTGTTTGCGAAAAACGCATTTAAAATCAACATTCGAGTTTCCTCGAGCAGTATCTTGTTTTCAGGAAACATAGGCACGGCAGCACTCACCCCTCTGGTGACGTTGCCACTGTAACTCAAAAATCAATTTCTTGTCGGAACATCTCGCTTAATACAGCAGTCGCAATACAAACCTTAATTTTCGATAAAATAACAGTGTTTTCGCTGTACATTCCACCATATTATAGGCTATGTAGCGAAAATTTTGTAAAGCTGATTGATCAACTTCCAGAACCATGGCTGCTGGTCGGAGACTTTAATGCCCACTACCCATTATGGGGATGTCCAAGAACGGACTCCCGAGATGTGCTAATTGAAAAGTTCTTATTGTCCTCAGGATCATGTTTGCTCAACTCAAAAGAGCCAACGTACTACCGCTTAGCTCATAATACATACACAGCCATTGATTTAGCTATTGGCTCCCCAATGCTCTCGGCAGCTACAGAGAGGGTTGTTATTCACAATCTGTATGTAAGTGACCAATTTCCCATTTATGTAAAGTATACAGGCAATAAAAATGAAAATGTGACTAATCCCAAAATATTTAAGGAATATGCGAACGACTGGGAGATGTTCAGGGAACACTCAGCATTGTCCTGTTCATCAGTTACTGCCTTAGGCGTTGGTGAAACTCAACTCTTGATCACGCTGCACATTACAGAGGCTACAGAAAAATACATTCCACAAACATCAAGTAAGCCACGGAACAAACGAAGACCCTGGTGGAATGCAGAATGTAAGACTGCTCATGAAACTCAAAACAGGGCATGGTCGAAGTTACGCCGATACCCCACACCTGAAAACCTATAGTAGCCTTTAAGCGCAAAGGCAAATAAATGGCAGGCTTGTTCGACGCATCTCCAAGCGAGAAAGCTGGTCATCGTTTCTTTCGTCTGTGAACCCTTATTCTGATGTAGTACACAAAGTTTACAAGATAAGAGCACTCAAAGGATATAGCACTCTGAACACCCCTTGTCAGCGCCAGTGGTGACTCTCTTGAACATCAAGCAGACACACTAGGGCAACACTTAGAATACATATTCAGCTCAGCGCACTATACAGGTTCCTTTTTGCGGCACAAGGTAACTGAGGAGAGGAAGCCTATACACGATAAAATACCATGCCCAGGAGGGTACAATAGCCCATTCACCATGCAGGAGTTGAAGAATGCATTAGGCACATGTGAGAACTCAGCACCATGGTCCTGACAAAATCACATATGGAATGGTCGGGCACCTGCATGTGGACACGCTTGAAACCCTACTCTGCCTGTATAATAAAATATGGGCCAAGGGACGCTTTCCTAAGCGATCAGAAAGGAAGCGATCATTATTCAAATATTAAAACCCGGAAAAGAGTCCACACTGCTGCTAGTTATCGGCCTATTGCTCTAACCAGCTGCCTATGCAAGCTTTCTTTTTTTTTTTAAAAAAAAAAAAAAAGGTAAACCGTCGCCTTCTTCATTTCCTTGAATACAATGGTCGTCTTCATCAAAACCAAGCTGGTTTTAGGTCTGTGCGGTCAACAGCTGATCAGCTCATTGCATTTGCGTCTTATGCAAGGGATGCTTTTGTGCATAAACAACATTGCTTATCTGTCTTTTTCGATCTTGAAAAAGCATATGATACCACTTGGCGCTATGGTATCGTCCGCGACCTCTTCTCTCTTGGCATCACAGGGAACATGTTTAATACAATACGAAGTTTCTTTTCTGAAAGAACCTTCAAAGTTCGTGTTGGCAATACATACTCAAAGCAGTACACACAGGAAAATGGTGTCCCTCAAGGGGGTGTTCTCAGCTGCACACTTTTCATTCAAAATTAACTCTCTAAAAAGCTTGCCTGCCAAAAATCTTTCCTTGTTCTATATATGTTGATGACGTCCAGATAACCTTCAAATCTTGCAACTTAGGCATCTGTGAACGACAGATCCAACTAGGTGTTAACAAATTTTCTAGGTGGGCTGATGACAATGGGTTTAAATTTAACTCTGAAAAGAGTGTTTGCGTACTTTTCTCTAAGCAGCGTGATATCAGACCTGACCCCAACATTACACTGAATGGTCATAGCCTTGCCGTTAAAAAAGAACATAAATTTATTGGCGTAGTTGTTGACTAAATAATTTCCTTCATTGCACATATAAAGCAATTGCGACTGAAATGTCTCAAAGCAATGAATCTGCTAAAAATTCTGTCTCACATGTCATGGGGCACAGACCGTGACTGCCTTCTGAGCCTTCTGAATAGCGTAGTTCTATCACGCATTGACTATGGTTCGATGGCCAATGGATCAGCATCATCATCTGCTCTAAAATTGCTCGATCCGGTGCACCACCTCGGCCTTCGCCTCGCCACGGATGCTTTTCGAACTAGCCCAATCGCTAGCCGCTATGTCGAGGCGAAACCGATGGTCGTTGCTACGAAGGAGAGAATTTACTGGTGTAACTTTTGCTACGAAGGTACTATGCCAACTGGATCATCCATGTCGCCGGCTCCTGCTAGACACAACTAGCACACAACTTTTCTAGAGAAAACCACCTCTAACACCTCCATATTCAATCAGAGACGTTCCGGTTGCCAATCTTCATACACCTTCCTTAAAAGATTTAATCCCTCCTTGGGAAATGCACGCTGTTAATTTTGACCTATCGTTCCTTGAAGTCGGCCGCCGCCGCTGTCCGAGCTCCACAACCATACGCACCTCCCTTCCTAAATCATTTCATTGTAAATAAACGTTTTCTCCTCCTCCTCCTCCTTGAAGTTGGGAAACATGCGTCCCCTATTGCCATACAGCAGCACTTCATGTCACTTCAGGCAAAGTACATATGCAATGAGCATTACATTCATGCTTCAAAGTCTGCTCAAGTCTCCTGTGCAGCACACGGACCACAGTTTTCACTGTCAGAAACACTGAACAGACATACAAGTATATTTACCGCTGAATGCCACGGTATCCTGTTAGCTGTGATACATATTATAGAAAAGCAAATACAGACATCGGTCATCTACACAGATTCCCTCCGTGTTTAAGCTCCCTATCCACTTGGAAATTGCATAAGAATGCAATCCTGAATTCCCTTTTTAACAACCTGATGTCTGCCCATAAACTAGAACTTTAAATTACACTGTGCTGGATGCCAGGCCACCGTTGTATACTAGGTAACGAGGCAGCTGATAGGCTTGCTGTGTCAGCTGCCCTTCAAAACCCCACATACATGGACAAGATAACATATCAGGACCTCAAGCCACGCATTAAAAGCATGATCCGACAGCAATGACAAGAGAAATGGGACACAGCAACTGAGAATAAACTACACACAATAAGACCAAGGATAGCTTAAACTACAGAAAAACGAGACAGATGCAAAGTAGCTCTGTGCAGACTGAGGATTGGTCACACATATACGACACATCCATACCTTTTAACAAACTCTCCTGCACCACATTGTTCGAGATGCGGTGACCGGCTTCCAGTGATCCATGTTTTCATTGAATGTCCGAGACTTGAACAGCAAAGGAGACGTCATTTTTCCGAATTGCACAAGAAACAAATACCCACACATATGTCCATCTTTCTTAGTGATAATCCAATGGAATTTTTTATCAACGTGGGCTTCAGCCCATTTCTTTTATTTACATGGCTAAGTTTTCTTTTAAAGAATTGTTGCTGGGACAGCTTAGCCTTTTAATATGTACACCCTTGCGCAAAAAGTGTAGCGACCATGCATTTTGACAAAACTGTACGGCAACTTTTTCTGACGGTGAAGCGATTATTTCTAAGTTATGCATAGGGTAGCCTCACTAATATACTTGTCCTCTTGCCCAAGAAAATTATTCAGGTGCATCTTTTTATACAGAAAAATAATAATTGCGGCAGTTCCCCTGGTCTCTCCACTTTTGCGCAGGGATGTACAGCCTCGTCCACTTCTAGCTATAACATGGTCACTGCTTTCAAAGCGTCACTGCGTCCGACTCGGCCATGCAATATAGCTTAGTGGCAGGCCATGTGAAGCAACACGCCCGGGTCCTTCTGTGCTCGCATCGCTTTGCATCTATATATGCCTACGTCGGGCGCAATGTTGCTTTGAAAGCAGTGACCGTGTTATAGCTAGAAGTGGACGACCCTGTACATGTCTCCTTTTAATTTTTTACTTAGACCACTATACATCGGGAATCAATGTTTTAGGCCCTATACACCGCTGTTTTTAGATTATACACTGCGAAGGAACTTTTTGCCCCAATACACCATTGTTTTTAAGTCATTAAACATCACACCCAGGACATTTTATTGACTTGAGCTGATCCTTCACCTTAAGTTTGGCGCTCTTTGGCCCGAGATGCCCTTGCGCCATAAAAAATCAGTCCATCACCGTCATCATCATATTCGGAAATCTCCGGACATCACAGCGGTTTTGCTTTTGGGCAGAACTGTGAATCTGTTTATTTAATTCGATAGCATTAAAGGCCTTGTGCCGGCGCTGCCATCGGCAACTGCGCCGCCGACGAAGCGGTTAAGTTTGACTCACGAGTCACGAGTTCGAACGCTCGCGGTTTTCGGAACAATCCCAGCGTTTTACGAGGGCAACAACGTTGACGTCGGCTACGCTGGCTCACCAGCCACGGGTCCAGGGCTCCTTCAATAAACAGCAGTGGACTCAACCACGGGGCTCCGTTCACAATCGGACTGGGTGCACACGGCCCCGCCCTCAATAAAATCCGGCGTTTCGGCGTCGGCACTCTCGGCGTCGGCGTGAAAAGTGAAAAATCACGCGCAGGCTTCTTTTCGGCGGGTGTGGTATTTGGTAGGTGAAATGGCCGGGCACCGATTAGTCGACACGCTGCGTGACGTCACGAGAGGCCACATGACGTTGGCGAGTTGGCAGGATCTGGTAACTCGGGCACCTCCTTTGGTATGGGAGGGTGAGATGGGAGCGAACCTTCGGGGACCCTTGGATTCAGATTCAGACATCCTATAGGACACTCAGACACGCTCGTGCGGCCTTGCTTGAAACGGGGCCTTATATATATGTCGGGTTGTCTTTCAAGTAACTGGGTAGCTTAACACTGTATGCTAATGAGTATGTGTGCGATAATATAGACACAAATCAAGGATTAAGTGAGTAGCAAAGGGCATGTACGCGAACGAGGGTCCGCAAGGGGAGCCACAGATGAGAGCCATGACTGTCGCGTCACACGCATTAAGGAGGGGCTTAAGAGTCTCCCAAAGTTTTACATTTCGGAAAAAAGCTCTTTGGAATGCGAACTGCACCCTCTTTTCTACGGGGATTAGGAGTCCATAGGTATCTAAATGATCCCCCTCACTTCGCCCAGGTGCAAACCTGATGACATGAATGCTGTAATGGGGCATGCAACCACAGCAGGCGTTCTTCGCCAGCCAGAAAAAAACAACGTGCTGCGTATTTCTGGCACTTCCGAAATTGTTTTGCACGCACACGTACGCTCACGCACGAACGGACTCGTCATAACAGAAGCTTCGCGAAGTGCGCATTTGAAATCTTATGAGTGTTTGCGACAAAGTTCTGCTCCCCTTCTTGTATGCTGTTTAGAACAAGCTGGCTTTCGAATCCTTTTCCCGCATTCAAAATTGTTTTGCAAGCACCTATTTTAGTACGTGCTTTTTAAGTTTGTTTCGCTCTAAATCACCGGTGTTTTACTTTTCGTGCATAGAAAATTTAAGCTCCAACAACTTCCTCGATTTATTTTCGCTTGTAGAGAGGCGACTTTTTGCTCGCACATTTCGCCTGTTTTGTATACGCGACTCGGCCTGCACGTTCACGAGGCGGAGTTACACCAAAAGCAGCCTGGCAACACGCGCAGCGAACGTCGGTCCTGCTAAAAGTGGGCTAAGCATCTGGGCTCGCCATCACTTTGGGTCGGATCGTTTTTCACCGCGCCTCCCTACGTGCGCGGCGCGAGGACAAAGGACCCGATGCAAGTCGCCAGTTTTACATTCTGCGAGCGGTGTCATTGTCGATGACCTTCGGTCTCTGTCTCGTTTTCCTGGTTGTCGGCGAACTTGGCGAATCTCGTCGCCGCTGCCGCCGCTCATTCCGCACCGTGTCCCTCCGCACATCGCGTCGTCGCGAGCTGTTTTCCGGAATGGCGCGCCGTGAGCAGCTCGTGCTCGTCCTTAATGCCGATAAGGCACCTAGAGCGCTTCCCAGAAAAGCGCATCGAAAAAATAAAAAAAAAAAAGAAACATAGAATGCACACGGGCTTGCTTGCGCCTTGGCGGAATGAACGTGCCCCGGTTCTTGCTTATACTGCCGAGCTCGCGTTGGATTCATTTTCGATGCGTAGGTGGCACGAACAGAATTACTGCTGAAAAAAAGGTTGAAGGAGCCTAGTGAAAGCATAAGAAGGCAGGGTAAAAGCCGCGCTCAAGATGACACGGGCGATCTGTGGAAGGCACGCAAGGGAGCAAGTTATCGAACTATCTTTGCTCAATTTTCGTCGCTTTATCCCTTCCTTGCGCGCATACATATGCAAGTATATATACTTATATGGTTAAGTGCGAGTTTCTCCTTATGCGTGCCGTAAGTTCTTACCTATAGCCAGTACAATGTATATAGGCATAGGACTGTATGCAGACCAAACAAGATAAAAATCAGACTGTCCGCACCCGGTATGCATAGTCCGCAGGAACCAGATATGTAAGTTGCGCGTAAAAACAGTCGCGTGCACTCGTTTATCACTTTGGGTTTTTACTAACACAGAGGGGTGCGTTATCGTCACTCATTATCATTCGTCCTCACAAAGAAACCAATACCCACAGTTATTTTTAACGTTCGAAAGGTATCAAGTTCTATGAAACTTCCAGGTATACAACCATAGATAACTCTGGAAGTAGCATTTTATACGCCAGGTTTTACAGCGAGGAAGTCAGCCGTGGTAATTACCATTTTGCACAAAACGCCTCTGGATTTCCTAGAATTTTTATTCGAAATTAGGAGGTTAAATATCCTCATTCAGGTACGCGGTGTTCGCTACTAGCGGCCAACAGATGGCTTCAGTTGCTGATAACAAGAAAAGTTGAGCATGGAACGTAAACATTTTCGCGATCGTGAGAATCAAGTTAGGCACGGCATATGTTACGTTCAGTGATTTTGAGAACAAATTTATTCTATAATCCGCCCCTGTATATAGTGCTCACAGCATACAACTTTACAAATCCCACATGTATAGTACTTGGAGCACGTGTACACCACAAATTGCGGTTAATGATGCCAGACACCTACCTTCTTCGAGAGGGCGCATTCAGGTGAACCCGAGTCAAAAACCGTAGCGCCCTATTTGTCGTGCCAACAAAGAACCGTGAAGTCGCGCTGTTGTGTACAATATGGCAGGCCTAAAATATATTTACCTAGTGTTTTTCTTCATGCATGCGGTGGAGGGCTATATCACTCGTCGTGTAGAGGACTGCGGTCGCGGTCGTTGTGCGGTTTCCATTGATATTTACCACCGCATTTATACGTACTTCTTCTGCACCCCACTTAAGAGCTCAGGGCGGGCTCTGTTCTTCCACTGTATTTCTGAGGCACATATGAGACCTGTTTTCTCAGAAAGCACAGGTACAACGCGTTCGGATTGCCTTTATGGTTTTTTTTTTTTTTTTTTTTTTTTACTATTATCAAGGTTACTTTAAATCGTCTAGAAACATGGCTTTTAGTTATTATTCATTTTTGCCAATTATTTTTAACCGAAATAAGTTTTGGCGTCTTCGGGGACTAAAACTCTTCTGAAAAAAAAAAAATACTTAAACGTTTATGGCTTCTACTTCATTAGCTTAAAGTTTCTGTGGAGATGAAAGTGCAAAAAATGATTAGCCTTCTATCATTTCCTGACTTTCTAAGAACGTCATTTTTAGGTGAGATATTAGTACATTTAAGGAAAAGAGAAAAGAAGCTGCTTACTTTTTTGCATGTGGAAATGATGCGCACTGAAGCTTTTGTTTAGCAACCAATGACGATGTGGACAGTGCCAGGGTCAATTTTACGCTCCTGTACTAGCTAGCTAGTTTCCTTCTGCAGCTTCCCTTGTGATTTTTTTGTCTCCGCGTAGAGTACTTTCGACAAATAGCTACTGCGCGCCCTCAGTTCACGATTGAGCGCCTCGTTGATACCCCAGATATCTAGGGATGTTATGGTGGATAGGATGTGAGCTCATGCATGCCATGATGTGTATTCTAAGAAAGGCACTTTGTGCGCGCTTCCTGGCGGCATGGTTAAACGACTCTTGGGAGTTTTTAGATTTGACTAGTGGATATTTGTGCAAGAGCTCAGGCTGAACCAGGTGCTAGAAAGTAGGTTATATAGCGTGAACAGCCTACAGAGGTGAATATTTTTGCACCAGACTGGTTTGTCATCTGGTTCTTGTACAGTATGGTCCACTGTTAAATGCAACACCCCGCCGCGTGGCCGCAGCGCTCTGCGAAGCGCCCCCTTCAATAACCGAGAAGTTGAAGCACTAAGCACATGCGCAGTAGGTCCGAAAGATAAAGTCAGTTTTGCGTTATCTGCTAGGGCGCTCTCCTGGGGAGGTGGAATATCTAGAATGCAAAAACTGAACTAAAATTTTAAACTGTATTCTTCCGGCAGATAAGTTGACGGTTGGTATTTTTCAAGATATATTTCTTTCGTTGTCGATTCTTCGGATGCAATTTTTCCACGTTACAGAGGTGATGGAGGAGACATCTATGCTCGTCCCCTTTTTGCTCCAAGCATATGACATTCTCCAGTTGCTGCAGTGGGGCGATCATAAAGGAAAGACTAAGAAACCCGTCAGGGCGTTCTCCCGGCTTTGTGCTTTGTTGCGTCGCGGTCACACTCGGCTAGTACTTTTAATGCGACAGCATTTATTGCCTCATGCTTCGTGTGGCCTGAAAGTGTGACCAGAAAAAGTCCTTCGTACCTGTCAGTCACCCAGAAATTAATAATGAAATCATTGACTGTACATAACCATGATAATTAAGATTTAATAAGTTAGTCGTAGTCATAGTCATGGTTAGTGTGTCAATATGGTTAGTCGTAATCCTAATACGTCTATGACCATGGCTAGACTAGCCATGACTATGCTATGACTAGGCGACTCTAAATAACTACAATGATTATCGATGACTGACTATGACTGACCGTGACTATGGTTATGATGAACTACGATATTGAATAATCATATATGGCTGAACCATAAAATTACTACCAATGATTATGACTATGACAATGGTTATAGTCATGGATATATCCCTAGATAGCCATAGACATAATTAGTATAATCGTGACTATGACTGACTAACCATTACTTGACTATGACTAATCATGATTGTGACCATAACTATGACTAATCTTGACAATGATTATGACCATGACTATGATTATGACAAACCACGACTGGCCAACTGTGAATATGCAGTTAATATGACTAACCATGACTACGATCATGACAAACCGTGATTGGCCAACTATGAATATGCCATGACTATTACTAATCATGACTGTGATGTTCACGATTGACTAACCATCACTAGGGCTATCCATACTATGGGTAACCATTGTCATAGTCATCGGTAGGTATATTTATGGTTGGAGTCGTTTTCATAGTCATATAGTCATGGTTATTAAGTCATTTTGGTAATAGTCATAGCTGGTCATAGCATTCATATGTTTAGTCAGTCATTGTTAGGCATAGTCATAGGGTGGTTAGTCAGTCTATCATTGTCACAGAATAATTATGACTATAGAGTAACCATGACTAAGCCTGCCACGACTATCTATAAATATAGATAACTACGACTACCCAACCATGACTATGACTATGCCTGATTAAGTCTTACCATGATTAAGTTTGAGTGATTGATTTCATTATCGACTTCTGGGTGACCAATAAGTACAAGATTAATTTTCTAGTCACACGAAGAATGAGGCAATAAATGCTGTTGCATTAAAAGAAGTACGACCGAGTGTGACCGCGACGCAACAGACAAAGCCGGGAGAACGCCCTGACGTGTTGCTTAGTTTTTCCCATTATGATCGGCCCCTGCAGCAACAGGAGAATATTGTAGGTTTAGAGCAGAAAGTGGACGAGAAATAGAAGTCTCCTCCATCACATCTGCGCGCGGAAAAATTGCATCAGAAGAATCGATAATGAAAGACATATATTTTGAAAAATACTCGCATTCTACTTAACAGCGAGTAGAATAAGGTTTATAATTTTAGGTCAGGTTTGGCATTTTAGATATTGCGCCTCCACAAGTCAAGCGCCAGGAGAGCGCCATAGCAGACGACACACAGCTGACTCCTCCTTTCGCACTCGCTGCGCATGTGCCTGGTGTTTCCAATTCTCGCCGCTTATCAAAGGAGCGTTGCGGTCACGCGGCTAGATATTCCTTTTAACAGTGGACCGTACTGTACGTACACGAAGTATCTGGGTACTGTGAAGATAACCCGTGCCAGGGGTTGCTGTCGATAGATAACATGTAAATACGTGGACGGGAAGAAATCGCGCCTCAAGCAAAGAGAGAGACATAAAAAGCGTTTCATAAAACTTAAACTGTACCTATATGCGTAGGTTTGGTGCTCTGAAAGAGTTAAATGCACTTAGAAAAGTTCCGCTTTACATTGAACATTCTACTTTACCCTATAGAAATGCGAGTGAGGGCAAGTTCTAAAGACGTCAGGCATTCCCGGTCGCCACCTAGTTTCGTAAACGGGTCTGTACCCACGCCAAGAGAGGGCGGAGAAGCGTGTGAGTCGGAAAGCAATTTTCAGCAGGAAGCCAGAATCACTTTTTTCTCTCGCTTTTGCCTCGCCCTGTGTCCTCAAACAATTCTTGCTTGACTACTGACTTTCAACCGAATCAAACACTCTTTCGCAATCTATGAATCTGCAAGGGTTAACACGAGAGGTTGGCAAGCTATTTAGTCATGCTCGTCTATTTTTAAAATGCAGATACGAGTAAGAACGCCACGGGGCTTGCATAAGCTGCTCACGAGTCTTAACATTATATCTTGTGAAATCTTCATGATGACTTGGTATTTTGACTTGACCAATGACTCACATCATTAACTGGGCCAATAATATGAGCGAGCCGAGCCGCGCAGATGGCTGCTTTCACATTGGATGTCACCCAAAACTAGCCCAACTGTAACTTCTTGTGACGACACGAATGACATCAACAGTTTATTTTAAGAGTGAGGAAAATGCTACGGGCTTCATCTGGTACATTTTTCTGGTCAAGATTGTGACCAAACGCACATGATGGTCAGTGATACACGAAGGCGGAGTTCGCTTTGGACTATCGCACAGGTCTGCAGCAGTCGGATCCAAATTAGACCATTACTATTATTATTTTTATTTTATTTGCAGATACTGCAAACCATACGTATACATGATCCAGGCAGGAGGGGCATCCGCGGCAAAAAAAAAAAAAAATAAATAAATAAATACACATAACAAGCATATGATGGTAGAAAAAAAAATTCATACAAAAATTTATAACGACCGAAGTACAGTTAACAACACAAGAGTTGACATTCCAATTCTTTTACAAATTCACTGGCTCCGAAAGTGTGAGAAGGCAAGGAATTCCATTCAGTGGTAGCTCTGGAAAAAAAAAATAATAATAAACTATGTTTAAAGGTATTTGTTCGTGCAAAAATTGCAGCCAAGGAGTGGGGGTGTGTGTGTCTATAGCTTTCCGGGTGCAATGTGGCTTAACGCAGTCTGGCATGTTTAACCTCAGCGTACCTGAGAAGCAGTTATGCAAAAAAGCGAGCCGGCTAATTTTTCGACGAGACTCCAGTTATTCTATCTTATGCTGCCTCATCAATCGTGCCTTTTATATTTGCTAAAAATATACCCAACAGCTTTTCTCTGGACTCGCTCAAGCTGCAGTATTCCCTTCTTATTGTGTGGATCCCATACAATGGAGGCATATTCGAACTTAGCTCTAATGCAGGCATTGTATAAGCTAGAAGGTTAGCTTCACAGATGCAGCTTTGTTTCCTCTTTAAGGACCACAGCTTACTAAGAGCGGAAGAACAAATTGCGGATATGTGCGGAGACCAGGTTTGTTTATTAGTAAGCGTCACACCAAGATATTTATGCATGGCTACTTCTGTTATAACATTGTTGTTAAGTAAGAACAGGTGCTGATAGTTTTCTTCCTTGTAACTCGCAATAAAACTGTTTCTTGTGTAGTAAGTTGCATTCCCCATCGTATACACCACTCATGAATAGCATCTAGGTTTGCTTGTAATATTGTATGATCATTAGGCGCTGTAATGTTCTTAAACACCACACAATCATCCGCGAACAATCGGATAGCAACGTCACCATGAATGACATCAGACAAATCATTGATGTATATCAAAAACAGTAGCGGCCCCAAGACGCTTCTTTGGGGGACACCAGAAGTCAGATAGCGTTTCTAACGAGCAATTCATAATTTTAGCAAACTGCTGCCTATAAGTTAGGCACAAATCCACTACAAGAACACAGGAAGGAAGACCAATGCAATCCAATTTGTGCAAAAACTTTCCACGCGGCACTTTATCGAAGGCCTTCTGAAGTCTAAAAACCGCACATCTAGCTGGCCATTCATGTAAAGAGCTTGTGCGAATTCATGAGCAGTACAAACAAGTTGGGTAACAGTTCACTTGCGCTTCCTAAAACCGTGCTGATACTTTGATAGAAGGTTGCGACTTTCCAAGAATTCCCGGATGTAGGTGACAATGACATGCTCCAAAAGCTTACTGCACGTACTTGTTATTGAAATGGGACGGCAATTTGGCGCAGACAAACGATCACCGTTTTTGTAAATGAAAATCCTGCGTGTTTTCCTCCAGTCGTGTGGTATTTCCCTATGGCAAAGTGATAAATTGAAGATATCAATCAAGAATGGAGATAATTGTTCCGCGTACCTTCGCAAAAGGGCCAGGTTTTTTAGTATCGTGCTTTAAAAGCATAGCTGGTGACCCCTTGCCGTGCACGAGTTCATCCGTGCCTGCTAAGTGTGTACTCTCAACCCTGAATTCTTTTGCGGCAGTGAATACATTCTGGAAGTAACTGTTGAAGTGTCCGGCGATTTGAGGGGGATCAGATATTGTTGTATCTCCGATTTTATTTTTCTTAATTCCCTTTTTTGTTTTCATTTAGGTGACGCAAGAACTTTGTGGCATCGCTTTTTATGAACTAAGTAAGACGATGACCAAAGTAATTATTTCTAGAATCCCTAACCTTTGCAAATAACTCTTGCCTTAGTTCATGGAAGCGTGTAGTTGTCGTGCTGTGGCGTCTCCTTAGTCGCTTCATCTTAAGTATCGTGTGGATAATGTCACGGGTAATCCAGGGACTAAAGCGTCGGCTACGAAGATTCATTGAGGGTACATATTTATTACGCTAGTCACTCGTCGGAACGCAGCACGTCTCTGCTTATTTCACAAGTTCTTTCACAACTTTCCAGAAGCCAACCGATTAATTCCACGTGTGCATCGCATTTCCCGCCATAACCACCCGAACTCTGTTTACCCTGAACGTGCACATACCACCACATTTCAGCAATCATTTTTCTTAAAAACTGCCCGTGACTGGAATGCCCTCTCCGCTGAAGTGGCCACCATCATGAATCATCGACTGTTCAAGACCACTATCGAGTAAGCCTATTCATCAACGTAATTTTTGTCCATTTTTCATTAATATATAATATTTTTTGCCGTGATATCCCCACCCCTCATGTAATGTCCGGAAAGGGACCTTTGAGGAAAAATAAATAAATTAGCACAAAATCTGATCGCGCCGCAAAACTGTTTCCAAGAAATTTCAACATTATTGACCACGTTATCCTGAATATCCAATTAATAAATTACTGTAACATCATTAGCCCCAGAAAAATATTTTACTACTCGTTGCCTTTTTTTTTTCTTTTTGCCGCACGTGATTTTGTAATTTTGTAATAGCCACCTTAAAAACATCAACTTGTGGTCAGGAATTCTTTCTACTGAAACCTCTGATCTAGAAACAACTCAGTGGTGAATAAAAGATCGGAAATCGCAGTGCCACAAGTGAATTCACGAACACGCCGTTCTAAGTTCAAATAAAACATCATATCTAGTACTACATCTGCTGATCTAGAAATTCCATAATTCAAGGAGCTCCAATGAATCGACGGCTGGTTAAAATCCCCCGTGATGACATTCTTTCCGCCCAATCCTTGGAGGCGGTCGTATAAACAGTCCAAGAAGAAGTCAGCAGCGTCCTGAGGACGATATACCGCACACAGAAAAATTGTCTCTCCGAAAAGGCAAATTTTCAAGAAAGGACTTTCATGCGCGGCAATTTGGTCAGACAATAACATCAACATAATCCTTCGTAGCAACTGCTACCGCCACCACGTGCGCCTCTATCACGCCGATATAGGTGATAACCCGTGGCACGATTTCATCGTCACGTACATCGTCGTGCAGCCAAGCCTCATTGATCACGCCAATATGGGGATCATACGAAATCAGAAGTGTCTCTAATGCGTCTGTTTTGTTCGCTACGCTTCTAGCGTTCAAAGAAATGATGCGCAACTGGCTCAACTTTGTTTGCTAGCTATCAGGAAAAGAAGCTGCCTTCTTCGGTAGCGCTTGACGGGACATCTTGTTGCCATCCCATACGTAGAACTGGTTGTCAACACGAAGTTTATCATGAAATAAGTTCACTTTCTTCCCTTCATCTTTTTTGCTCTTGGCGCTTTCCCACAGAAGCTTTCGCTTTCGGAACGTTTCTGCGCAGTAGACATTTTGGACTGAAATGCCTGATCCCATTAGATTCCGAGAATTACGTTGAACAGCCTCTTTTTCTCTGTAATCTTCAAAGAGCACAATAATCGTGAAGGTCAGTGATACCCGAAGTGGAGTTCGCTTTGGACTATTGCGCAGGTTTACAGCAGTAGCATCCAAATGAGACCATTATGTAATTGAATGTATGGAACGTTCATGAAGGCTCTGCCGTAAAACGAACGAAAAGTTCATTCCTCTCATCTCTGTCACCTTCCGTGCCGCGTATCACTCTTCCTCGTCGTTTCTTTGGGATGGAAGACGAGAGCTCTCGATAGACACCGAGCTTTCGTCCAACGATCACTCTCGAACTTAACTAGGTCCACTATCCTTTATGGCTTTAAAGTGGAATGAGCGAAGCGGTTACCTGGCTGTGCATGCACTTCTTCTCCCTTTCTCTCTTTTCGCGTCTTAATCCTAGCGCTTAGTTTATACGTCTCCGTCGTCCATAGCGCAAACACTAATAACGATTCTCACACCCGTTGGTGTCCACCGATCAGCTGTCAAGCGGTCCATCACCGCTGCTTTGGGATAGCTTCTGGCGGGAGTAGCCCGCATATGTGGTCGCGGGCCGCCCCTTCCACAAATACAGGGAGGCTCGTTTCGTTGAACTGTGGGAGCGGCCGTGGGACGGTGGCCATATTTGCCTTGTCTCCGCCCTTGCTATAGCGCGGCCCAAAGGCGCGCCACCCGTGCGATCTCTTTTTGCGTGCGCCAGCGTCTCCCCCTCCCCTTTTCGTGTGTCCAGCTCTTCCCCACATCGCTCCTGGGGCTCCAGCACGTCTGGCCCGTTCAGGTGATGCGTTTCTCAGCGGCTGCGTAGTCATCGCCCCAAGCTTCCGCTGCACGCTCCAGGTGGCGCCAGGACGTCTGGCGCACTGACGTCACGCATCCGTCTGCTACTCTGCTCTTCCGCTCACCGTGGGCCGAGGCATCCCCAGCGCGCCTGTCTCTTTTGTTAGCGAAAAAGGAGAACAGAAAATGGGCAACCGTAAGCACACTGTGAAGAGCTCAAAAAAGACCGCACGAAACTACCTAGTCCGTATTCGAGCTGATCGCGCAGGGGGCCCTTTTGGGGCTGATGGAGGCGCGCGTGGCTCATCCAGGGCGAGCACGCGTGCATCATTCCCTTTCGACCGCGCGGAGGTTGTGAAAGAGGTGCCGTAAGTAATGTGCGCCATTAAATTTAACGAACTGAACGCTTCCCGCCTGTCGTACGTCAAGCGTTCATTGGAGCGTGCGCTCCCGGCGCCTCTTAGTCTGAGAGGACGGCGGCGGTGCGGCGAGGGCCTATGCGGGTGCAGTTGATTAACGGACTGATTTGCTCTGCATTGCGCACTCTGTGGTGTGCGGTCATCAGTTTTTTATTAGTGGCGACAGGGGCTAGTTATGCGGTCCTCTATTGTTACTTGTACTTCTAAGGTGCAAGTACGTGTTCACGAGTACTTGGCGCACGATATAGAGGTAAGACGATATCGCTTAAGCTGTATCTTAATGTCCACTTTAAGAAAACCGACCTACCGACCTATACACCGGCTATTTGTTGTATTTTGGTTGCAGACAACGGCAACCCGTCTTAGCGTGACAAAACACGGAACGACTCCACAACGTTTGTGTGTAAGTGTGTGTGTGTGTGTGTGTG
>JAJIZL010052699.1:0-12256 GCA_023969395.1 Amblyomma maculatum | reverse complement strand
AAAAAAAAAAGCGGTTCATTTAGCACGGAATCTTGTTTTGAACTAGCAGACGCTAACAATAGCAAAAATGGTCATGGCGTCTGCCTGAGTAATGCATGGTATGCGAAAACAGTGAAAACGTAAGCGAAAAACAAAACCTTTTTAAGCCTCAAAGAAAAGGGTGTATGCTTTTGAACTTTCGAGCATACTAATGCCCACGAATACCTCTGAATGCGTGCTGCAAATGGTAAAAGCCTCCAAGACACGACGCTGACATTTTGAACACTGGAGTCAGCGTTCAAGCCAGCAGATCATTCCTCACCACAGCGCGTTAATTAGAGCTAAATTCATTTGCTTTAACATTTAAAGATAATTGGAAGTGGCTGCCAGATCCTTTTTTTGTAGCTCCACCGAGTGAACATTCCATACAATTGCAGCCTAATCTCCTGTGCCACGTAACTTCGTTCAAAGGTCGCGCATGTTCGTTACACCTTCATGTATACTATACTCACTTATAAACGGTCTAAAACAATAACTTTAGTTTACAAAGTGGCTAGTTTTAAAATCATCATCATCATCAGCCTGACAATACCCACTGCAGGGCGAAGGCCTCTTCAATTTTTTACAACTAATCCGGTTCTGTGCTAGCTGCGCCCACTTGACCCCTGCAAACGTGTTAACTTCATCCGCCCGCCTAAATTTCTGCGGCCCCACTGCTACGCTTTCTTTCCCTTTGGAATACAGTTTTTTTACACTAAGCGACCATCGGTTATCCTCTTTTCGCACTACATGTCCTGCCCATGTCCATTTCTTCTTCTTGATTTTTACTAGAATGTCAGTAACTTGAGTTATTTCTCTGACCCACTATGCACATTTCCTATCTCTAATTGTTATCCCTACGATGTTTCGTTCCATAGCCCTCTGCGTTGTCCTCAAATTAAGTATAACCCTCTGCGTTCCGTAAAGTATTGTGATGTAATTTAGACAGTAGAAAAAAGCATAAGCTTCGCTCAAAGAATAATGAAGAACGCGCATTTAACACACCCTTCTAACATGAGAATGTTATGACATACCTTATTTATACCGGGTGTCCCAACTAACTTGAACCAAGGTTTACAAAATAATATAATTGAGGTAGGTCAGTGGAACCAGTTGCATGCAACTGCCAGCCTTCTAGCTCATTAAAGGATATTTTTTGTTTTGCAATTACTTAATTGGCTAAATATGTTATTTTTTTATTCATTAAATATCAATTTTAGGCCAAAAATGGGAATGGTAAAGTTGGAGAGTGTCTTCATAAATTCCTGTGCCAGTAATTGCGATAACGAAAGCATCACATATATCTTTTTTTTCCGGGATCAGAAGAAAGCCCGCGAAATACAAATAAAACCACTTGACTAGACCATTCGTGCGCCACAATAGTGGCGCTCTTAGTCGTGGTTTGAGTGAACAAAACCAGCTGCGGCCATGTCCCTTCAGCCCGGTTAAATTAAGCGGCAGGCCGTTATGCCTGCGATGGCTTCTTCCCCCGCGTCAGACAGCCGGCCCACGTGACGGTGCACGTAGCAGCGAGCGCGGCGAGCCGACATCACCGAGATTCTAACAAGACCTTTGCATCACCTTCTCTCCTATCAGAGAACGTCGCGACAAGCGGATGAGCGATAAGGTATCAGCCACTTAAACTGCCCGTACTGACCTGGGTTAAATGTGCGAGATGACATCATGTGACGCGATTCAGATTCGCACTTGCACCTTCATTGGCTGGTACTTTATCGCCATCCTCCTATCGTGACGTAGACTGCTGGGGTGCGAGGCCTTGCCAAGATCTCGATTGCTAAAGGGCGAACTCGAGCTCGCTCCCACCATCTCCAACATTTCAGCTTGCCGCTGCAACGGGACCTTAGAGTCACGGCCGCAGCTGATTTCGTTCGCTAAAACCACGACTAAGAGCACCACAATCGTGGCGCTCAAATGCGCTAGTCACGTGGTATTATTTGTATTTCTCGGGCTTTCCTTTGAGCCTGGAAAAAGAAAAAGATACTCGTGAGACTTCGTTTGTCGCAATTAATGGAATGGGGATTTCTGATGGTGCTCTACAACCATCCAATTCGCATTTTTGTTCTAAGGTGAATATTTAGTAAGTTAGCAAAATTAACGCAAATAGCTAAATAAGTAATTGCAAAACAAAAGACTGCCTATGGAGCACAAGGAGGCTGGCAGTTGTATGCAACTGGTTTCACGGACCTACCTCAAATATATTATATAGTGACCCTTCATTGAAATTAACTGGGACATCCTGTATATGCAATTTAGTTGCAAATCTTAAATACTTCATCATCAGTACACATCCACAACAGAGGTTATCAGGAGAATGGCACTAAACATGTTCACCAAGTGCCCCCTATGAAGGCTGTTGCCAACGAAGTTAGTACCAGAGCCTGAAATAGTAATGGAGTAATCGGATCGATTTGAAGAAGTTTATATTTGTAAAGTTTAGATATTGGATTTATTTTACAGGGTCCTCCACTCTTGCGTGACCTCTCGGAAAGGTGGCCGCTCTGTTTAAATCCCAAATTCCTCCCTACGTGGCTGAAAGCCGAATCAATCTGGCGGAGGCAAGTCGGGAAACTTTTACCAGAAAAAACTGTGTCTGAACGAAAAGACTTTTCTGTTAACTGTGGAGATGAAAGGGGAGTTGGTGACCCTTCGAAAACATTTATCTCGGTCTAAAAACCACAAAAAGCTCTTCAGACAGCTATCTGGTCCACACAGATTTGCGTAATTTGCGCACGTGTCTTAAACTGCTCAAGTTCTGCAATGTGCCTTTGTAAAATAATTAGATTTGATCAATGTGTTTATATAAGGTAAACAATACTGCAAAACATTTTTGACAGTCGTTGAACCTGTGTTACCTCTGTGCAGCAATAGAAAACAAAAACACCATTGAAAATTTCTTGATAGAATAGCAGACACTTCTGCGCGTAATTGTTACAGAAAGACGACTTGACATGAAAGAGTTGCAAAATTGTTCCTAGGATACGCTCAACCTGCTTGCTGTTGATGGCTGTTTTCTAGCGAAAAATGCCGGAGCTATACAGATTTGTAAATTTTTATTATGTGTTTTCTACCGCGCTCTTTGCACGCCTTAATATGCGCTGCTGAAGTTTACGGAAAACCAACACGTCGACAGTTTGTCATGTTACATCATCAGTCGGGCTATACGCACTGCAGGGCGACGGCCTCTCTCATATTACCCCAATAAACCTGGTACTATGCTAGCTGCATCCGACAGACCCCTAAAACTTCCTAACCTCCCACCTAACTTTCGGTCGGCACTGCTACGTTTTACTTCCCTTGGAATCTAATTTATTATCCATAACAACGTGTTGTCTTGTCTCGCCTCTGTATGTCTTGCGCATTGCCAATCCTTCATCTTGATTTCACTTAGGCTCTAATTCTAGTTTTTCTGTTACCCACCGTTCATGATCTTTAATTATTAATGTTACGCCTGCCATTTTATGCTACATTGTTCTCTGCATTGTTTTCAACCTAAGTAGGACCCTTTCGTTAGCCTCCACGGTTCTGCTCCATACGTGCTCATCAGTAAGCTCTTATATATTTTCATCTTGAGCGTTGCCGAAAAGCACGCATTTGTTGCATGCGGATGATGAAATATAAAAATATAGTGTTGAGGAGAAAGTAATAGAAGTTGAAGGAACTTGATAAAGGTTCTAGAAGTAGTAGACGTTTGCTTCCTTATATTTCCTTCCAACCAAAAAGTGGCACCCATACCTCTGTATTTACAGTTCCTCTGCAGAATAGGTGCTTATAACTACGTAAACAGGCAATTACTGCGGAACAAACTAAAAGACTGAGGTGTCGCGCGTTAGTATTTGATTCCTGAAGGAATACAGGGAGATAATAAAGTTGAAATCAAATATGATGGGATATCATGTACCATAACTATCGGCTTACGCAAAGCAATATGGTAATATTCTCTTTTACTGTTGTTGTTTCTTGCTTTCCAAGAAAATATATCAAAATAATACTAATAAAACGTTATTTAGGTATCAGCCTGGTCGCAGAGACTCGGCGTAACGGTCGAAATGCATCGGCTCCTCAGTTTATGTATGCGTACAGTATTGTAGCATTAGCGGACAGCCAGAATATTGTCGAATGTGGATTACATATTTGCGCGAAGAAGACGACGCTGTATGGTTCACTTTTAGAGCAGTTACCTAAAGTGTGATAATTTGCAACCATTTAAACGATCAGCTGCTGACTATACAAGATTATGAATAAAAAAATTACGCAATGGCAGATTAATTTAGTGCTAGTAAACTAACGACTCACATAAGTGGAAAAGCATGGACAGACGTTTAGGGAAAAAGAGAAGTCATACCGGAATGTTGAAGAATGGAGTATTCGCAATAAATTTGCTGCGAGAGAATTGGAGGTAATTGGAAGGGAATATTGGCTCCATGGCTTTGTTTCAGAAATTCAGGTTTATGCATAATGAGATTATAGAGTCGGGGTCAATATTTTAACACTGAGAACAGGAAGACAAAGTATTCATTTGGTGTCCTCGCAGTGTAGGCAAACGTAAACAAAACGACAGTCCACCCTGGTGTTGCTTACCGTTATGCTAGTAGTGAGTACCCTATAAAACATCAAAACTTCACGTAACCTATTAGTGTTGTTGTGAACGTTGACCCCGTCTCAGCATTATTACGACGCAACTGTGCAGCGGAGGCCAGCTAGCGTAATTCCGTCTCCTCAACGGTAGGGTCCCGCAACTTCTTTCCCGTCACTGGTTGCCTCTGAGCGGGTTAAAACGGCGATTGTTACCGAGAGGTGTGTCTGAAAGCAACCTAAAGGTAACATACACTCACTAAAGGCTGGAAATGATCACGTTGAAAATAATGAAATTGTGTAAGCGTTGTCATTCTGTTGTCTCGTGGCTGTGTTCATGGCAGGTTTTGTGGCTATTAAGAATTAATGATGCAACCTAAAGGGGAACTCCCTTCGGTAACAATATTAGTGGCTTATTGTACTGTTGCAATTTAAAAAAAAAACAAAAAGTTACTAACAGAGGATATGAACATATATTTTATTCGCTTAGTGCTCAGGTACGTAATGTTAATCCATGTTAGAGTACGGCAGGCTTTAAATGCGCTCTTATTCATTTTTACAATATTTCCGCTATCTTTCGCCAGGTGACGCTGCTCAGAGGACCCTACAGAGGACCCTACAATAATGGAGGCTGAGCCCCCCAAAATGGCAAAGAGTAGGTCGAGAAAAAAAAGTACAAAAAAGAAATTTAACACTAGGATCCGCTACATAAACATGCAAGGAGGTAGAAAAAGAGCGAAATGGCTAGAGATAGAACAGCAGTTGAAGGATGACAAAATAGGTGTGTACGCTCTTTGCGAGACTCATCTCAGGGATCTAGAAGATCCGCCGTTTATAGAAGGCTACGTCTGGGAAGGGTGCAACAGAACGAGAACGGAAAGAAAGGGTGGAGGCGTAGGTAAGTTGATACACCAGGGAACAAATTGGCAAAGAATTAAATCATCTTGTAAAAAACATAACTGGGTTTCAGGAACCATTGCCGGCATAAGGACATGGCTAGAGGTAATTTATTTACTAACAGGACATCAATGCAGGCAAGAAAACAGGGATCTTGTTGAATGTCTGAGTGACGATATAAGCCAGTTTGGAAACGGGGCCAATATTATTCTGCTGGGGGACATGAACGGCCACATCGACGATCTGGATGGCTACACGGATTGTAACGGGAAGCTAATGCTAGATTTCTGCGAGCGACACGATCTAGTTATAGTAAATAGAGAAACAAAATGTGAAGGCCAAATCACGTGAGAATTCCGCAACAGGCGGAAGACGATTGACTATTGTCTAATGTCGCAGGAAATTTATAGCAAGGTCACAAAAATGGAAATAGACGAAGAAGGGGAGTGTAGTCTGGGAAGTGATCATAAACGTATTAGTCTGCAGATGGGGCCCTTGATGAAAAGAGAAATGGAACTTAGATAAAAAGTAAACGCAAAATTAAACGACGATCAAATAGCGCAGATAGCAGCAGACATAGAGGAAGCAATAGAGAAAAGCCCCATGGAAGACTGGGGTTATGAACAGGTAGAACTACTCATAAGGAGTAAAATTCAGGAGGTTAAAGTAGCAAACCGCTGGAATGGAAAGGGGAAGCCACGGAGCTGGTGGAATAAGGAAATCAGGGAAGCTATTGAACAACGACGGGCTGATTCAAGGGAACACCGAATGGCAAAGAAAGCACAGGTTTCTCAGGAGGAAATCGACCAAAAATGGGAATCATATCGACAAAAGAAACTTCAAGTGCAGGCCCTCGTCCAAAGTAAAATAAGGCAGTCGACCGATCGCTGGATGGCTGACATACAAGATGCTTCTAGAGGCGTAGCAAGAAAATTCTGAAACCATATAAGCTGGCTAGGGAAGAAGAATCAAAGAAAGCAAGAACGGTTTCAAGATAACGAGGGAAATTGTTTAAAGGGGGACAACGCAGTGAACTACATTACATCAGTTATAGCCGAGTCATTTAGGAGCGGCGGTAGGGTAATATCCACAAATCAGGAAGCAACACAAGGTAGCAGAATACAAAGCACCTTAGAACTGACCAACCTAAACTGGAAAAAGGCAGAAAAAAATATTCCTAAAAACACATCTACAGGAATAGATGGAATTCAGATCAAGCTGATTAATGAACTCGGTCCAAAAAGTAAGGAAACGTTGTTAAAAGCTTTGGAAACAGTCATAGCGAATAAGCAAATTCCGGACAGCTGGCGGCAGAGTAAAATGAATTTGATTTATAAAGGGAAAGGAGAAAAGATGCACATAAAATCTTACAGGCCGATTACCATAACATCTGTAATGTACAGGTTAGCCATGCAGGCGGTGAAATTAAAGGTGCAAGCATGGGTTTAAAGTAACAAGATACTCGGAGAACTTCAGAACGGCTTTAGAAATGGTAGGCGCTTAGATGATTGCCTGTTCGTGCTTACCCAATGCATCGAAATATCAGAGTGGAAAATAGACCTTTGTATTTGGCCTTCCTGGAACTAAACGGGGCGTACGACAACGTAAGCAGGGAACTCCTGTGGAACATATTAAAAGAAGAAGGTATCGGTTATGAGATAATAGAGTTCCTACAGGAAATATACCGGGATATCAAAGTAGAAATTACGGGGGAAGGAATAAGAAGTACAGAGGATGTCAAAGTATGCAAAGGATTAAGACAAGGCTGTCCTCTATCACCGGTGCTGTTCATGCTTTATATGATAAACCTGGAACGGAGGATACAAGACAGTAACCTAGGTTTTAACCTGTCATACAGATTAGGTGGAAAGGCGGTAGAGCAGCGCCTCCCCGGTTTGTTGTATGCAGACGATATTGTGCTGCTAGCTGAGAGTCTGGAAGAATTGCAAACTCTAGTTAAGTATTGCGGAGACGAAGGGGACGCTCTATGCTTCAGTTTAAGCGCAGTTAAGTCGGGTCTGATGATTTTCAACTGCTCAACTGATCAAGGTCCTAAAATTCAAGGCCTTGAAATACCTAGAGTAGCAAATGTAAATATTTGGGGGTATGGGCAAACGAAGGATTGGCATACATTGGAAAGCACTTAAGGCCAAAGGGCGAAGGAATGCCGGGATAATGAAGCATAAGGCATTGTGGGGATACAATAGGTATGAGGTATTGAGGGGTATTTGGAAAAGAATTATGGTGCCCGGACTTACTTTCGGAAATGCGGTTTTGTGCCTAAAAACAGAGGTACAGTCGACATTAGAAACAAATCAGAGATCCGTTGGACGATTAGCACTAGGTGCCCACGGCAAAACTACAAATGAGGCGGTACAGGGAGATATGGGAGATCTTTCGAAGTACGGGAAGCTCAGAGTAAAATATTATATGAGGAACGCCTGAGGAAATTGGACAGTAACAGAAGGGCAGCTAAGGTATTTAAATACCTGTACCTAAAAAGCGTTGACTCACAATGGAGGTAAAGAACTAGGAAACTAACTAGTAAGTATGCTAGTAACAAGGACGGCGAAATAGAGACCATTAAGCAACAGGTGAAAAACACAGAAGGTAAAAATTGGATAAATTCGATGGAAAAAAAAACAGAGTGTGGAATTATACCGAAAGTGGAAAATGCAGATCAGGAAGGAAGATTTCTTTGATAACTCAAGAGGCAGTGCCCTACTTTTTGAAGCTAGATCAGGGTGCCTTAGAACACGCAGCTACAAAAAGAAGTTTAACAATGGAGATGACGCATGTGCTGTATGTGGAAACTCCAGTGAAACAATTGACCATATTATACTCGAATGCAATGGTATCCATCCGGAAGTTGATGCAGGCGCAATCCCTGTTCCTGAAGCTCTGGGGTTTAGAGATAACAGTGGCCGTGTGAATAAACCGGCGGTAGAAACTAGCAAAAAACGGCTGGAAGATTGGTGGCTTAAAAGCAGAGAAGTGACATAATGTTAGTAATGTAGGAGCAAAATTTATTAAGTAGAATGATGGTTTAGTTAACAATTCTAAATCAATAATTAAGATATATGGAGAAAATGAGCATGATAGCTACTGCTACCACCCCGTTTCAAAGGGGACGCTCCTATATTCCATCCATCCATCCACCGTTGAAAGAACAGAATCACGCGACTAGCTATGCTTCTAGGTACAGCTTGATCTATCTCTTATCCATCCATTCATCTGTCCTCAGTCCAACCGTCTACCAGACGATAAGTTCCTTTTAACGTCCATATTTTTAGTTCGTTGATTCCTTCAATTAGTCATTCATTTATTTATTGTACAGATACTATTGTCTAAGGTGTGTGAAATTGCAAGAGTGGTTACATAACACGAAAGAGAATATACAATACATAAAGACGCACGTTTTGGACAAACTGCTCAGGTGATAGCTGTTGCAGTGAACCGTCAAATTCATTCCAAATGTCCCCTGTATGCGGAAAATAGAAAATTTATGGCGCTCAACTGTACACCAGAGCGGCATGATGTTCATGGGATTGGTGGGGTGGGTCACACATCTTGAACAAGTAATTAGAGAAATGGGTGCATTTAGAGAATCAAACTTGTCCACATTTTTGTATAGCATAATAAAACTTTCCCAGTTTGGTCGATTCTTGGTTGATACAACAGAATAGCTAAGCGGGCGAGCTGGTGATACATGGTTAAAAATAAAACAGCGCGAAACACAGCAACGAAAGAATAGAAACAGACACCAAAAACGCTGACCCTCAGCTGACTTTTATTCATCCCAAACACGGTATATAGGGGAAGACCACAAACATAAAGAAGAGTACGTGCAGCTGCGTGTTGTCAAGATACGCCACTTCAATGTGATGTAGTAACAGCGAAGGTTTGCTGACGCACATCCTCGGTCTTTTTTTCATCTGAAAGACTTCAACGATTTCATGTGTCAGCTGCACCGGGTGTTTGTACAAAATGTCGCTATATTAGAATGAAGGTGAACATGATTGGCATTCATGGGAATGGTCGGTTAAATTCGAGGAACAAGCAGATACCAGTGAGCGGTTATGTTTACAGAGACGTGTGTTAATGCAAAGTCTCGTTTGGCAGACATAAAGTTGATCACAGGCAAAGGGAATTTTATATACCACTTCCTGACAAGAATGAACATACGGCTGTTTCCAGATCATGTTTTATCCCGGACAACTGTATTGAATTCAAAGGATTACGGCTCTTGTTATCAACAATAGCACAAATCTTACCAAGCTTATTTGGTGCCGAAAAAACTACTCGAACACCGAACCTGCGGGCCACATTCTTAAGGTTAAAAACAGCCGGTGTATATAGGGAATAACCGCTATCTTCTGCCTTGCACAATCTTTCTGTGGAATTGGCAAGGTTTTGAGGCTTTTGATTAATTAAACTTTTCAGGTAAGCTCAACGCTCCAGATTTCACTTCTACTAGGTCTTCCGAGACCTGGCGAAAGTTCTTACGGATAGCCCCAATAGCCTTTTCTATTCTTTTTATTCTATTCTGTTTCTATTCTTTTGTCTGTGTGTTTCGCTCTGTTTTATTTTTAACAATCTTGATTGATGTTAGTCATAACACCTTGTAATGCTTTAAAGATGAAATGTGGCGATCATACCAGTTAAAAATGAATCGCATAGTTTTTTTCTTTGCCGTCTCAAGTTTATATTTGTCATTCACAAAATGAAGTGACCATACGACTGGCATGTGCGGAAGCAGGCACCTGATAACAGAGCTATAATGCGATAGTTTACTTGTTTAGTAGCGCCTTTTAAAGTTACTCCTAAGTAGTTTATCTTTTGGAATGATTTTGCGCATTTAGTGTCAACATACATATGTAATTTATGTTGGAGGAGAATGCTATGCCATGTTGCTTGAATTCATGGACTCTTTGCAATGTGTGTTCTCGATGCCGTAATTGGCTTTCAATGGTTCCTTTTTGTTTGCAAAGATTATTGTCAATGTTGTCTAAAAGTTAATCAGCATTTGCCAAGTTTTGCTCCAGCCATAAAAGTAGGAAAAGACATCGTTTAGTAAAACCTGATCAGTAACGCTATATATGGTTGAATACAACGCACATTGCCCAGCGTACAATCGAAGCGTAACAGGAGCATTAGAAACAACTTGGATGACATCTTAACTATACATTGTGAATAAAAGGAGTCCAAGCCAAGAGGATGAACACCCGACGAATTTGAACTGGTGTTTCCTTTTAAGTGAAACGAACAAACTGGGCCCTCAGGTGCACGTTATTTTTAATCCATCGGAGCAATTTATCCCCATAGGTGCCGTTGAGAAACGTGTGTGTAGAAAAGTGCCTTTTCACCAATTTTCATCCCGCTATATCATATCGAGTGTATACAGCTCATTCGGCCGAAAGAGCATCTGCGTAGCTGCAACGGGAAATAAAAACAATGGTCTCGGAGTAAATCGGCACATGACGGCCACTGAAAATTTGGATGAACTGTTCTTAAGCGCAGCGTTCATGAAGCATTATACCATTTCTCTTCACATTTCACATATAACAATGAAAACCTTTGAAGCCATGATGAAATTTTAGTCCTCTTTCCTCGCTAAAATGCTGACCTTCGACAGCATGAACGTACAATTATATATATTTCAGCCTCTCTGGTTTCAGTCGTTTGCTCTCATTCAGAGAACATGCGATGGCTTTTTGAACGTTCTTGCGAAGATCATCTCGCTATTCTCCCAGATGCGCGCTCTGAAGCACGTGATCCGTTTTCACCTTTTGAAAGGGTAATATGGGTCTAAAGGGCGCTGTCATGCCCAGATTTCATCGGTCGAGAGAGGTCGCTGAACGCATCCCATGCTGTAAATTTCGAGAAATACAATTTTAAGCTGTGATGTTGCTAGTGTCTAAAGGGTTCAATTCCGTAAGGAAAACGACAGTTGAAGGTTTCAGCATAGTTTATAGCACATGATGGTCTTAATCGCGCGTAACTCTGCAAACCACTGCGGGTTTGGTTGTTTCTTCTAATAGCCTGGGATAAGTAGTGAGATCGCCGAAAATAAGAAGCCAAATACCCAAGCATACATCACTTTCGCCGACTGCAAAAACGAAAAGCGACAGCGATGTTATTCTGCTTTAGTGAGCTTATAGCTTCACCTGGCTCTTGGAGACGGCGCGTTTCACTATTTCCTGCGGCGTGCAGACGTGTTAGTACTTTGCCGAATTTAATTCTTTGAATAAGTACTTGGGAAATTATTTTCCACTGTCACTGACTTACAAGAAAGAGAACAAAATTTCTATGTTTAAAAGACAGCGCCATTTCCCCTTTTTCAAGATTAGGTATATGTATGTCAGTTTCTTGACTCCGTATTTCAAACAGACCTATTAAGATCACTTATAGCTACGTATAGATATCTGCATGCAATCGAAAGATAGCGTCAATAAGAACATTTTAACCGCTTTGCTTTGAACTAACCGTGAAGCCTGTCGCCGTTTTCGTTACAAGATGCCACCTATTTACCCTGTATGATTCTGTATTGAACCTTGTATCGAATCATAGATGGATGGATAGATGGATGGATGGATGGATGGATGGATGGATGGATGGATGGATGGATGGATGGATGGATGGATGGATGGATGGATGGATGGATGGATGGATGGATGGATGGATGGATGGATGGATGGATGGATGGATGGATGGATGAATGAATGAATGAATGAATGAATGAATGAAT
>JAJIZL010052685.1:42480-59948 GCA_023969395.1 Amblyomma maculatum | reverse complement strand
CCTAAACAGATTACATTACTAATTTATGTGATTATCCAAGTAAACATTAAAAAAATACATAAAGTACCATCCCCAACGCTTTCCTTGGCCTCACCGACTGTTGGCTTCTTTCCTTCTCCTCTGTAGTGATTAGAGTTAACATTTTACTCAGCAACAGTCATTCCGTGCCTTTCGGCGTTTTGAAAGTGTGCGGTGGATGTGTGACTAGGCCAAGGAAGCAGAAATACAGGAGATAAACGAACAAGAGAAAAGACTGCCGGAGAGATACCACCAGCGGTCCTCGCTTGGGAAAGGAGAGTGAACTACACATACACAAAAATAGGCGATGCGGCTGCGCGGCCGCCGACGGGCCTACGGGTATCGTCTAACACGCACCCGCGCAAGTGTTTCCGATGGGTATCGGGGTAATGTTGGTGTTTCCCAGGGTACACGTACGTACACTGGCCCGGTACAACGTTGAAATTTCGTGGAGTCTCTGTCATAATCTAAGGCATGCGTTTTCAAGCACTCCTCAAAATAGAATAATTCTTTCTACGAGATCACACTTGCCAGTCAGAGTCTTAGCGGAACCAATGTGCGCCTTGCCGCACCTTGTCGAGTCTTTAACAATAATTCATTTCGTTTTCGTCCCCTTCTTGCCTCTCACTGCTCAGCTGCACCCTCTGAGCGCTGCATTCGGTGCGGACCGCACCCCCCGCACTCCCGCAGCGACGCCACGGTGTGTCGACAGCGCCTAATGCCAGTTGTAGGTGTCCTTCATTTCGGCATCACTGCCATGGTTAGCCTAGCAGTGGTGTCGTCAGAGTAGAGGCTGAAATAGATGTCAGGGATTTGAGCTAGTTTTTCGGGTTGGTGAATAGGTGCAATGTTGAACAGTATACGCGAGAGGACGGCTCAGCCTGGGGCGTACCTCGTGCACCCAGCGCAATTCGGGGGAGGCAATTGCCGCCAAAACCAATGTGTGGCTGTGTGCTGGCTAAGGAATCCTCGGATATACTTATACAACCTGACGCCTAATCCCAGGGTTGTGAGGTTTTGAAGGATTGTTGAGTGTGTAACATTGTTGAACACTTTAGTAAGTCACACCTAGGATAGTTTTGTGTCATAATTTCTACAGTCAGGAACGTGACTTTTTAGCTGTAGGAAGACGTCCTGTGTTGCAGGGTTAGGACGATATGCAAACACACAGGGTGGCAAGAAATTTTTGCATATTACGAATTGAGAAAGTCTGGGATTGGGCACAAGCTCCGTTAGTTTGCCGGCCGAAATGGTGAGAGAAATGGCTCTGAGGTTTGCAATGCGCAGATGTTTCCGAGGTTTCGGTATATAGAAAACATTGGCCTTTTTCCATTGCGGCGGGAGGGTGCTTTTTTCAGCACTCGTTTGAATATTTTGTAAGGGTGGCAATAGATTGGGCATCTAGACGCCGAAGTGCGTTATTATTGTACCACACCTGGATCGAGAGCTGAGAATGTGTTATGCCTTTGAAGCTTCCCCTGCACCTCTGTTCCTGCGATGGGTTGGTCGAGGAAGTAATTAAGAGGTCCTGTACAGAAGGGGTATACTACAGAAGGGATTGTGGGGAAGTACGGATCTCGTAGTTCTTGGAAAACTTCTGGTGTAGGGATATCGCAAGTTTGCATTAGTTTAGTGAGGTTGTCGGTTTGGATAGTCCTAGCCTTACTAGACTCTATTATTGCCTAAAAAAGTTCCAAGTCTGACATAAGTGATATTTCCATCGAACTTGTTGCATAGCGATTGCCAGTTCTGTTGTGAAATATCTCTGCTTTAGTTTCCATCTCCCTGTTCAGACGGGCGAGGTGTCGTCTAAGTGTCCGATTCCAACGCTGCCGTTGCCAGCGTCGTTCTAGGCCGCATTTATGCTGCTATAAACGTAGGAGGCGAAAGTCAATCGTGTCGCTTGGACAGTCATCTGGTAGCGGACAAGTTGCGGATTAGATAACCCCTTTGTATTTTTTTGGACGAATTGGTGATGTCAGTGATGGGGTGTAGGTACGGGCTGCTATACAGGATCAGAAAGAATTCTACTTTATGAAAGTTGGGCCTCTCGGAGGGCTACATGGCAGCGCAAAGTTTATAAGCATTTCGGTGATGAAATGGTATATCCCTAGAGTATCTTGTGTATTGCACCAAGACGGGTAAAGGAGAATATGTGCGAAAGTAACATCTGGTGTAGTGTCTCTACACACACTGGTATCCGTGCGGGTAGGAAAGATAGGGTCGGTGAGGAGGAAGATACCAGCTTGTTGGGCAACTGACGAGTAATCACAGCCGACGTCCCTAAGGTGTGCCGTGCAGGTAACCCCAGGCTGTATTTGGGGCGTTAAAATCTCCGGCCAGTAAGAGACGTTTGTTTGCTACGCATTTCGCAAATGTAAATAGCCGTCCATAATTGTTTTTACGGCACCTTGGATGACTGTATACATCGAAAGGGAAAACACCTTTTTCTCGAGCGTGTTGCTGCACAAGTTCAGTTAGCAAGTTATCAATGTCTGAAATCGATAAGGGATGGGGCATGGCGGTGGCAATGCGACTAACTAAAAACGCTACTCGGGAGGGAGCAAGAGATGTGGGCAAAATAGGTGTATAAACGGGGAAGGTAAGTGAACTGAAGAGTTCTTGTAGGGCAAGGATGTCGGAACCCGTAGCGCAGGAGAACAGTTGGTGGACCACACGATGCTTCTGGCCAAAATCTCGATTTCTACCTGCCAGCATTGTGACCTATAGAATGGGTTATAGCAGGGAGATGACTGTAGGAAAACGCGGACGCTGCTACTACTGACAAAGAACAAAGGGCACTCCCAGCAATCAGCTTCCCTCGTTGGCTATGCCCCAATGGGTCGTCCTTCCTTGCCACAGATGCGGCCCGAGCAAGCAGCGGGGAGCATGGCTCTGAGAGTAGAGCCGCGGGCCCATTGAATTCCCACGAACAATAACACGGTTAATCTCTGTGAAATTCCCACGAACAATAACACGGTTAATCTCTGTGAAACGGATTTAAGAGGAAAGCACGCGTTCGTTTCGTCTTAGAAGTTTTGACTCCGTGTAATTGCTGTTGTTTAGGAAGTACGCATCTGATTCAAAATTTCTGTTCAATAGGCCTAGTGCACAGCAGTTTCACCTGTACTTAGGACGCCATCTAGGAGACTCCGCGTGAAAGGGCGGAGATTTAGCTGTCGGCTCCGCGATAAACTCCAGGGAAGCGGCTTGCTTGACCTTGGAGGTCAATTGTTTATGCTTACTTGTAGCGCCTTTATGAGCCGTTCCACCGAATGGCGGATGTTAACCCATTACTTAACTAAACCTGGTTGTAATGAGAGAACGCAGCCTCTACGGTAGCTGAGCAGTAAAAACACTTGGCCACTGATATCAAGTGCCCGGATTCCGACAAGCTCCAACAGTTCTTTTAGAGTGTCTCCTCATATGAGGTCATGGTTGGCCATCCTTTCTTCGTGGACACCTGTTGTATAGATCTGTTGGCTGGCATACTAAAATACCCCTTGGCATGTCTCGCAAGTAGCGGCCGCAATTACTCAGCTTATGTTGAATTACCCAGGCGAGGTCATGTGGTTGTCACATCACAAAGCAAAAGCTACCTAGCGAATCAAAACGTCGCAAAAAAAGATCGGCCACAATTCTTGGTCAGTGGCGGTGAACATAAGAGTGGTTTTGCTCCAAAAGGCAACCCTGATGTCACATATATGTGCTACATTTTTGGATTATGGGGAAACCAGTGCATGAAGGAGGAAGAATATATAAGTTTACTGACAATATATATGTGCCTTCGATGCGGAGCACCTAGACCGGGGCCCCATGTGTGGGATAGTCGCCATCTTGTCGCGGCTTTCCTTTGTCTGCACCAGACATCAAAGATGAAGTCAATATTTTCCCACATTTTGTTTCTGCCCAATAATAAGACAATATTAAGGCTTCCTGTTTCCCTTAGACCTCATTTAGCTCTTCGAAGGCTCTTGTTAATAGTATGGTGTCATGATTTAATGGCAATAATGGTGTAGATAAGGAATTTAGAGTCCTATGGTTTTTGAAAAAATCCACCCTATATTTCAACCATGGTTTCCCTGTTCTGGTATGTATTTCGAACATATTTATCATGTCCTGTCTCAACTTAATAGCTCAAAACTTAAATACGTACCCTGTTATCGGCAGTGACATCAGCGGTAAGAATCATAGCCAGAGGATTCTCTTTGTACATTATTAGTACTTCTGTCATGTGTCTAAAAAAATTATTTATGTTCAAATGTTAAAAATGCATAGACATAGCAAAATTGCCTGAATTCATTAAACCATTCTTTTCAATGCTGTGATAAAGAAATGACAAGAAACGCATTATGAATTATTATTATACTTAATCTCTCGATTTACACAGGTGAACACATTTCTATAAGAGCAACGGAGAAACGATTTCTGGCATTGACACTTACAGTAACGCATAGGTTGCACGAGAACCAAGATCAATTAGGCTAACATCTCCAGCTTGAAACCCATCGCATTTGTGGGCCTCCTCAGTGTGCCTCTAAAAACAACTTGTTTACATTTCTGCATTCTTTCTCAAGCCACAACAGTTAACCAACAAGTATAGTAAAGCTTGTGCAGCTCTTTATTACTTAGATATAGGCCTTACCCTTTACCCTAACAAAGATTATTGTAACTCTCGATCCATATATAACAATTCAATTAAAACATCTAAATTCGGCTTTGAAATCTGCATTATAAATTGTGCCGAGCTAGTGTCAGATTAATCACTTGCAAGCGAACTAGCTAAAACAGGTATTTTGCTGAAAAGAAGAAAAATTACAGTTTGTATTTTGTGCAGGTATTTTGCTGAAAAAGAAGAAAAATTACAGTTTGTTTTATTTATATATTTATTTGTTCATTCATTTATTTATTTACAGACACTGCTAACGCCATTCGGGATTGTTGCAGGTGGGCATATTTTGTACAGGAGAAGTGTATATAGAGCATATAAGGAACACCCAGTGGCATGATCATATATACAAAGCAATCCTAGAATATAAAATGCATAGGGTACAAGGCTGATGAAAAATATTGTACAAACAAAAACAAATATGAAGCAAATATGAACGAGAATTAAACATGTATTAAGACAAATGTAATAAGATATATCATTTCTTGGCTCATGCAAAATTATTGCTCCTGATGTGACTAACTTTCTAGGCATTTTAGACCCTCGCGTAGTGAGCGTTTGCTATTCGCGCGTTGGTTAACGTTCGCTGTAATTGTTTCGACGATGAGCTCCTATCACAGTGATTTTTACATGTTTATGGTCATATAACTTATTTCAATACTTTTTGTGTCCGCACTTGCGAACTACACTTATTCTGTGGAACGTCTACAAAATCAAGCTATCCACATTACCTATAGCACATACAGTTACACCAATATGACTTCATTACTTCAAAACAGGGTAACTTCACAAGTATATAACGTTTTTCAGTACACATTCAGCGTTACGACGTTGAAATTATTTACTATTTGCATTATTTGCCACTTGTTTCACCTGAACTATTTATTTAATAATAACTGCACTCAATTCTCTGGTAAAAGAATTATCTACTTCACAAACTTCACACGAGTTTTGGTACATTGCTATCATCAATTGCCGTTTCGTCATTTTGGGTTTCTACGAGTATGCTACCCACTTCCAAATTTAAATTTTATTCAAAATTTACTAATAGCTTCCATCGGCATTTTTATTTTATCATATATGCATACGTTTTATCGTCGTGTGCCACTGATATGTAATTTCATTGCGGGATAAATAATACTACGCTTTATTCTGTCAACGTTTTGGTTCGATCTAAGCATGCAACATTTAACTGATGGTCTCCGTGCACTCTGTGACTGGAACCCTTGTCTGTATATTTGTGCAGTGTATTTGGTTTCTTATAATAAATGTTGGATTTTATTTATGCCTTGGATTGGCAGCTTTAGGTCGCAGTTAGCGCGTACGGCGTAGCACGTTTACGTGTGAGAGGTATCACGTCTTCGTCGCCTGCTGTTGCTGCAGTTGTGGTTTGTCATTAAGTCTTAGCGTCCTTGCGGTTGTGGAGAATTGAGTCGTCAATGGAAGGACTACGGCGTTTCGTCGTTCCGCGGACTCAATGCCGAAAGTTCAAGCTTCTAATTTCTTAATCGGTTGCTTTGAGACCGTCCGCGAGCATCAGGCGACTACCGGTTCCCTTAAGGCTGAGATGATATAAACCGGCCAAGTGATTAAGAACGCGACCTAAAACTTCCGCGCTCATAAAACTCGTGTCGAAGGCAGTCGTTTAGTTGTGCTCGCTGACTAGGGATTCATGAAGTGTGTCGTAAGAGAAGCCACCAAGGCCAGTCTACTGTGTGCTGGGGAGTGAAAAAGTGATCGCCTTCACATCAGTGAAAGCAAACAGGGCGGTTGTCGGAAATCCTACAGGCATCGGATTTCTCAACGCTAAATTGTGTCTCATAGGTTTGATAGCTGAGGCTGGGCCGCGGCTTCCATCAGCAAACGCTTCTCGTCGAAGTGGGCCTGTGCGCAACACTGCAGCCACCTAGGTGATAACCTTACCTGAATGCTGGATATTTTTCTCGAACGATGTCCATAATGTTCACGCTTGAGGATGTTAGATTGGTAGTAGAAGGGTGCGCAACTGTAAGCGAATTACCTCTTGGATATATCCCCAAGAATGACTGAACGTTTAGGTGTGGCGTCGCACTGGGTTGCAGAGAGTGCTTGAATTGTTCGTTGTATTGACAGATCTGAGGTTTTAAGGTCATCCGTATGGGGGCTGGTTTTTGGCTGAGCTTCACAACGGTATTGTGGGGCTAGCATAGAAGACCCGCAAAAGGCTGCTCGTTGGTGCCACTCGTCAGCAGTTGAGTTTCGTTCCCTCTGTCGTGATGGGGTAAGTCACACGTTATTAATTATATGTTATGAACGATGCGTCACTATTGGTGCGCACACTACCAGACACCCTTACAGTATATGGGGGTAGCTACACCGGTTTTAAATGAGATGCCCTTGACTTAAGCGGCAAGCTAACCAGAAGCAATTCACGCAATATGAATACACAGACAAGAGACACATAGAAAGGCAATGAAAATCATGCAACTAAGAGTATTTCAATAACAAAGATGCTTCGCAGCAATGAACAAAGCACAAGAGAGTCAAATGAACAAACTATAAATTGTTCGCTGAGCATTCTCGCAGACCGACCTCTGGAGAGTCATGAAATGTCTGTCTTGTAGACGAGCGCCGCTCCCTCGTCGATTTCGCAATCTTGCCGAGCAGCTGGTTGACTTCGGGAGCTGAGTACTAGCACTGCAACATTCGCTGCAAAACTCGCTCTGACGCTAGGCTTCTTCGATTTGACTGCACCAGCTGCACTAGTTCAAGTAGTGCAGCAGCACCGTTCTCGTTTTTCCGGTGCCGCTCACGCTGTCTGCACAATTCTCTCCTCGTTTTGTCAACGTGCCGGACTAGTTCTGCACGAATTCTTGTCCAACGTGCAATTGCTCCAGAGGAGGTGCACAAAAAAGTGCAGCATGGCGTAGGCGCTGCTCGGCCAAGAGCAGATGCTGCTGCGCATCGTTTTGTATAGCTTTGTAAAGTCCGTCTTCTTCAGAACCCGGACGTTTCGTTGCTAACGGATCTGCGAATGGTAGCATATAGAGGGTAGTTGGGCTGAATTCTTGTGATTAACATCTTGTTTTTGTCAGGATTCAGGAGTGGTATTATACGTGCAGTTGTGGTCACATATGTAGCGGTAGGTATGTGGCCACGATGCGGCACCTTCGCGCGCTTTGTCTTATGTAGTATTGTTTTTGTATTGTGTCGTGTGGCACTGGTCTTGACCTAAGACGGGCAGCTTCGACAGAAATCAGCTGCAATCGACCGAGTCATTTCTGCCGTGCCAAGTGTGTGTGAGAGATCCATCCACACGACAGCGTACACAGCGACTCTGCGACATCAAACTTGTCTTCTACAGGTTGAGAGGCAATGTATACACCGCGCACAGAGGTACGTGCGTCTTTTCAGCAGCATCGCTTTTGGACAGAAGACCAGAACCTTGTATTTATAGCACTGAACCAGTCACGCGCGTCTGGTTAGGTAGTTTTACTGCTTACAACTTTGACTCTCTCGTACCCAGGAGCATGAATGGCATCTTCGCAGACAGATATGACCGTGATGTTGCGCGTATACATTGGGGAGTTGGTCGCAATCCACGTCACGTCCCTATAATCGTCGACACTTGTCCCATAATCGTCGTCACTTCCCAAATGCAATACGGCAGCTGGCTTCGAAATTGAACATGACCGTTATAGCACGCGATACATGCCATGTATACTGCGCGCGGGCATCTGCTACGTTGCAGAGGCCTACACTTGCGTAATCGTTTTGGCAGCTGCCGTTGAACGCTCGTGTTGGAATTGGCAGTGCCCGCTCACGTGATCGCCTGGCACTGCTGTACCACTTTTTAGAACTAGTGCAGCTAGTGCAAGCCAAATCGAAACTGCTAGCTGGCTGATGCAACGCGACCTCAAGTAACAGGGCGCGCCCAGTCTGTTACAAAACGCCAAGGCCGGCGCGCACATACATGTAAGTTTCGCTCTTTTATCGGTATCTGTTCCTGATGCGGCTTTTATCGGCATCTGTTCCTACTTTCGAAGTTTCATGTTGAATTTCACCTCTATCATCTACCCTCTTACCTAGCTACTCGCCAGCAGCTCTGACCTTTCCGCCTGGACAATAGGCGGCGATAACGTATTCGACACTTTACGTCGCCTTTGGTTTCGCCAACCATTTCCTGTCACTTTGATCCGACTGTATCTACGGAGATTCACACATACGCCAGCGGTATAGGGCTCGGTGCCGTCTTCATGTAGCGAAAACCTGCTGGTTTCAGCGAGTATGTGCTGGCATACGCTAGCCGAAACTTGCCGAAAGTGGAGTTTAATTATTCTGTAACAGGAACAGAATGTGTGGTCATTATTTGGGCCTGCGCAAAATTTCGTCCGTATATATATGGCAGACCATTTTATGTAGTGACCAATCACTACGCGTTGTGCTGGCTGGCTTCTCTGAAATACCCATAAGGCCGCCTTGCTCGCTGGGCTCTCCGGCTCCAGGAGTATGAAATTCATGTCATTTACCGATCAGGACTGAAGCATACGGACGCTGACGCCCTTTCCCGCGCGCCATTTCCCAACCACATCTGCCTTTACGATTTTTTTACAAGATGAAAGTGAAAGTTTATTAGATTGAACATATTTACAAAATGCATAAAAATACAGACGAGGGTCCTATAGTCATAAGACTGCACCGGGAGCCTTGTCGTCACTTGCCACTGTCAAAATGGTCACCGAACAGCGGAATGACCAGTGGATCAGTGCGCTTTTGACTTTCTTTCAAGTCCTACTCCCGGTTATCTATCCAGAGCACTCGTCCGCCAAGTCTACCATTTCTGCATTCGTGACGGCCTGCTCTATCGCCGCAAACATTTTCTCGACTGAAGGATATGGCTCCACACGTCATCTCCGCGCCGACATTTGCTCTGCTTTCCATGCTGACCCACATTGTGACTACGGTGGCGTGTTGAAAGCTTACTAGCACCTCCGTCTACAATTTTACTGGCGCTAAATGTACAGCTCTGTATGGCATTTCGTCCGCGTTTGCGAATCTTGTCAGCGCCGAAGCACTCCTAACAAGTCTCCTGCTTCGTTGCAGCAGTTACCTTGTCCTGCCCACCAGTTAGACCGCGTTGGCATAGACCTCTATGGCCCTCTTCCTACTACTCCTGCTGGAAACCGGTGGATTATTGTGGCAGTAGATTATCTTGATCGCTGCATTGAAATATCACAGTTACCCTCCGCCTCCGCCCGAGACATCACTTCGTTTCTTCTCAAGAACTTGATTCTTCGCCACGGGACTCCGAAGGAACTACTTAGCGCCCGCTCTTTCTTGTCCGACGCTTTTGAGGCACTGCTGAAAGAATGTCGCATCATTCACCTCACCGCTACTTCTTACCACCCTCAGGTAAATGGCTTGACAGAACGCTTCAACCGTACTCTGAATGACGTGCTAGCCATGTACGTGAACGACGCTCATTCCAACTGTCACCAGGTTCTTCCCTTCGTAACCTACGCGTATAACACTGCGACACAGGCCACCACTTGATCTTCTCCATTTTTTTCTTCTTTATGGGCGCGAGCCAACCTGCACAATTAATGGACACGCTTTTTCCCTACCGCCTTGATGTATCTGAATTGACGCCACTCTCGTACGCCACCCAGTATGAAGAAGTATGCCGTCAGCTCCCTCGTTCGCTTATGACGGAAAATTAGTTGGAACAAAAACCCCACCGTGACGCCGGCGAGACTTCTTTTTATGCACCTACCTCCCTGGTGTGGCTCTGGGCTCCTGCCACAACCGCCGGCCTTTCCTAAAAGCTTCTTGCTCGATATCAGGGTCCATACCGAGTCCTCCAACAAACCTCTCTTGTAAACTACGTAGGTGAGCCTGTTACGCCCTTTGCGGACTTGCGTTCATGTGAACGGAATCAAGCGCTACTATGATCCGCCTGTCCTTTCGGCTCCGTAAGTCGCCAGGATGGCTTCTTGTCTACCCGGGGGAAAACTTTAGTGTGCCAGTCTTCGTCGTTATAGCCACTGGCATTCATCGCGTGCTGGCATGCCCTGTCTGCGTGGTTCGCCGCTCTGCTGCAAGTTTTTCCTGAGCAGCTGCATCCATCTTGTTCGCCTGAATATATATATATATATATATATATATATAATATAATTGTAATTCTATATGTTTACCGTATAAATTAAAAACAGCCAAATGGAGTTTACTTTTAGGTACAGCAGTCTTCTGCTAGCTGGATACCGACAACGTTCAAACGCCAGTGACCCAATTGTGAGCTATTTGAGTTAACTGAGTGAGTGAGGTATTGATACAATATATGGAAGGCCGCGAAATTTTCTGTGAAGCGCAGAGGCAGTGGGAAGTACTCAGTTCTTTGTTGTGCTTGAAACAAGGGGCCCACATGCACATTTGTAATGAAGTGACCAAGGAACACAGAAACACCATTTGTAACGGGAACATGCCGTATGTTTTGATATCCTAGATTCCTTGTTTCAAACATATGTTCAAGCTGTCTTCCCACAATACCGCCATTTCAAAATAAATGCTCCCTGAATGGCTCCACGTTGTCCGTTGCTTTATTTAGAGACTTCAATACATATGCATACACTTCGCTACTTTCTCCTTCACTAAGCCTTTATATTTCTGTCTCTATTACCTTACAAGCTGTCCTTAGCATACAGTCACTAGCCATCACAATATGGGAAATTAGAACCGGCAATGACTTACACACCCGCTTCAGCCAAGTGTATGAATGTTCCGCGTGGCTTAAAGGTACTATGTCCCATGTTGGGTCCAAGGTGCCTACATTATTTGAATATTACATACCCCCTGATGTCAAAGATGCTCATTCAGTTGAGAAGTGATGCCAACCTGACCGTGCCATGTAATCTCGTTACGGTACTGATCTTGGTTGATCTATTCCTGGTCTTGTGGCACATGAACTACCGCCTAGTTTAGCTGATGATCGTAATATTTGTTCACATCTTTGACTTCGACGTCTTCAGTGCCTACTTCTACGATAAATTTCAGAGATGAAGAAAAGTCACTGCTGTTGAAAAAAATGCTTTCTGTGGCAACATTGTGATATTTGGGAAATATCCTTGTGCGAACACCTTCGATTAGCACAAAATAGGCACACCCCAAGTTAAATATTATGCACAAAGCTCGACGTATTTATAAAGAATTCAGCGTAGCCTTGTGAGTACACTTTGTAATGTCACATAGCCTTGTTGTTAATAAATCCTCTTTTATTCTTTGTTGAAAAGTGGCGCGTAAATGCGCTTTACTGAGCTGCTTATATTATTGCTAAAACATTGATATGAGAATCAGGTACATCAGCTCTGCTACCTATATTAGTTCAAGAATATGAATATTGCAATGCAGCATTTTTATCCTGCCTGCCTTCCTCTGAGGCGGTCATGCTGAAATACTTTATCTTCATGAATAGAAGATGTTGGTTTTTAAGTTTGCTACACTTTAACATCTTCCCATATTGAAAGAATGCAGTGTTGATCTTCACTGGGTCGCACGTCTCCAAGCTTTATTTACCAACGCGATTCTGAGACTGTTCTTTAGTTTAGTAAATAATACTTTGAAACTGATTCCTTCAAATATAAAATCAGATCAGTCTCTGATGATTGTGATCACGCAAAATGACGCGCAGCGTTCAAGCTGCATTTGTGCCTTCTTCCCACACAGCTATGTTTCTATATTTTGAGACAAAGCAAAAAAAAAGGGAAAAAAACCAGGACAACGGAGCATTATTGTGTTTAAAAGGAATCTGAATTCAGTACTTCAAAGCCTAGATGACTGTTGCACTCATTCTATGTTAACATGTATGATCCACAGCGTCAATGCCTTCTAATCATTTTGATTTCTGTTTTTGGCTTGTTGCGGTACCGTGTCCTTGTCACCATAGTCTGTTTAGTTAGACTACCGTCAGCGATTAGTTTCCATGTTTGAATGAGTGGCTACACAAATCCAATGTTCCAAGCAATGCCTACATATTTGTATAGGTATGCCAAACACTAAGACAAACACGCGCAAGATGGCGCTAGTCCCATCTTGCTTCCTTGGTATTTGGAGTTTTCTTTGCACTCAGTACGAATTACCAAGCCGTCTAGAACAACATTTTACAAAGCAATATTTAGGGCACACGAGGAAAGCCAACACAAAATTATAGAATTTATTCATGTAAATTAGTAAGTGAACTGGACAAGCAAAGAAATAGGTTTAAGCGTTCGATCGGTAATTTGAAGCCCTTATCTCTTGCGGTAGTTCGCAATCATCAGTCATCATTTGTCGCAAAAGGCGCGCAAAGTAATATTACCGATAAACGTGGCTCCTGTAAAAAATATGTAAGCAAAATATTGTTACTTATATCGCTGGTCGTGCTGAGGAAGAAGTGAGACAGACTCGCAGACGACGACGACGCTGAGGGTAGTGAGATCGGTGCTGCCTTTAACGTTAGTTGTTGTGGGTATGTGCCATTACAACGAGGGAGAAGAAGAAGAACGTTAGTTGTGTGCACAGCTGTGGAGCAGAATAACGTCCATGTAACATCTGGTGGAGGCGAGTCCATTCGATCTCTTGTGACAAGCTGGATCTGCGTAGCGGCCGCCACGTCGCTACAACCACAGTGACTACAAACGACGGTACCTGCTGTCATCAGGGCCTACCCCCTGACCCCGAAACCTTCTGCGGGACCAACGACGTTGATGTAGATGACTGGCTAGCCCTGTACGAATGCCTAAGCAAGGACAGCAGGTGGGATCACACACTCATGCTCGCGAATGTTACCTTTTACTTGACTGGGACAGCGTGGGTGCGGTTCGAAGCCCACGTAAATGACCTAACATCTTGGAATATCTGCAAACGGAAGATTCATGGCCTGTTAGGAAAGCCTGTTATTGGTCGCCACCTCGCCGCCAAGAAAGCACTCGCCTCTCGCGCTCGGACGCCAACGGAGTCTTATCTCACTTACATCCCAGACGTCCTATCTCTCTCTCTGCTATGGCAGGCCACTCTGCTGTGCTCTGGCCTAGCGACCCAGCGTATGCTGGTAACTCAGGCAGGAGCGGCAGCCCAGTCCACTGTGCTCTTGAATTGAAGATTCCACTCACTGCGTCCCCCCCCCCCCCCCTTTTTAGTCTTTCTTTTAAATAAAATTTTCTCTCTCTCTCTCTCTCTCTCTAACTCTGTGCCGCAAAGTTGACCAAGGCATACCTGAGGAAGATAAAGTTGGCCATATAGTAAAAGGCATTGCCGACGGTGCCTTTAACCTCCTGGGTTGCAGGCATTGTTCCAGCGTTGCCTCTGTGGTACAGGTGTGCCGACATTTCGAGCAAGCGAAACAGAGGCGCATATATCACCGTTTCGACCGGCTGCCGAACGCGGCTTCTAGCTCTCCTTGTATTGATCTTCCGACTCCTCGACCGCCTGCTAACGACAGCACTTCGACACGCATCGTCCGCCAAGAGCGTGAGGCAATGACACCCGCAGCCTCACTATCGCACACGCACGACAACACCCTGGCTTCTATATACCTCATTCAGGCTGTTATTCGCCAAGAGGTTGCGAATATGGGCCTCCCTTCTGAAAGCGCTACCGAAACCGCCGAATCCGCACCTGCCCCTCAAGTGATTGCTTCTGCCTCATTCAGCGATGGTTTCTCACCCCAATATTGGTACCGCAATCCAAATGAATGGCGTACCCATGACAATCGCCCCATCTGTTTTACTTCTTCGCGCGTTGGCCACATTTCCCGTCACTGCCGTAGCCGCTGGTACGAACCATCTCGTCAGTTCACCTACGTCGACCGTCACGGAGACTATGCCCCTCGCTATTCCTCACCTCGCCCCGACCAGGCCCGTGTTGACCCCAGTGCCACTGTGCGTGCTACCAACCGTTCAACGTCCCCGCAAGCACGACGTTCGCGTTCTCCTCTTCCTCGCCACAGTTCGTCACCGTCATATTCTGGCAACTTACCGGAAACCTAGCCAATGCAGCCCCCTGAGGTGACGCTGCACTTATGACCTGGACCGAAAATCCTCTGCTGACCCCTGCCCTACAAAATAACCGTATCGAATTCCTAGTGGATGGAGTTCCGTTTCTGCTCTCATTGATACAGGCGCCCAACTGTACGCTCTCAGCTTCTTATTTCGCCGTCGCCTCAAGAAAATACTTACGCCAGTCGTCTCGTCCACAATTCGCGTCACAAATGGTAGCCCTGCTGCCGTGGTTGGCATGTGTACGGCGCGAATTACCATTGCTGGCCATCATGACCCAGTGTTGTTCACTGTCCTACACGAATGCCCCCTCCAAGTTATCCTTGGCATTGACTTTTTAGCAGCTCCTTGCGCCTCCATTGACTGCTCTACCGGCCTACTTTGCTTGGACCTTCCGCTCTGCTCTGAAGACCCCACCTGCTCGACCCGCCTTCGACCAGCACAGTTCTGCCGCCTTCCTCCTCAAACCGCTGTTTACATCCCAATGTCGCCATTCCCATCCGTCTCAGACAGCGACCATCTCGCGTGCCCCATTACTGATGTCCTGCTACAGCGGCACGTCACCCTTCCTCATCTCATTGTGCACATCTCCAAGAATCGCACCGCTCTCCCTGTCTTTAACTTCACTTGTCAACTCAAGTTCGGCCCGATGGAATTTCACTAGCTGCGTTGTCCCCGATGACCGATTGTGCACTTTCAGTTCTGAATACAGATAATCCAACTGCCGTCCCTGCAACCACTCTCTCGTCCTCCTCATCGCGCCCTTATTCTTTTAACATGATGATTGCAGCTGATCTCCAACCTGAATTCGCCGCTCGGTTCCACAAGCTTTTGCTAACTTACAGGGCCCTTTTTGAATTCAGTACCCGCCCTTTGGGTCAAAGTGCAGTTGTTAGCCACCGCATTGGCACCTGTGACGCTAGTCCTAATAAGTGGCGGCTCTATAATGTTTCGCTTGCGGAGCGACGCGTCCTTCAAACGGAGGTCAAGAAGATGTTAGCGAACGACGTAATCGAGCCTTCCAGTAGCCCCTGAGCATCCCCTGTTGAGTTGGTCAAGAAGAAAAATAACAGTTAGAGATTCTGCGTTGACTACCGCCACTTGAATAGTATAATAAAAAAAGATGTCTATCCTTTTCCGCGTATTGACGATGCGCTTGATAGCTTGAACGGAGCCAGCTACTTTTCGTCCATTGACCTTAGTTCCGGCTACTGGCAGATCTCTGTCGACGAGAGAGACCGCAAAAAACAGCGTTCATCACCCCTGACGGCCTTTACCGATTTAAAGTAATGCATTTTGGCCTTTGCAGAGCTCCAGCAACCTTCGCACGCATCATGGACTCTGCTCAGAGGCTTCAAGTGGGCCACTTGTGTGTGTTATCTTGACACCGTAATTGTTTTCTCTACATTTGACAGCCATCTCCTTCGCCTTTCTACAATCCTTGGGTTTTTTGCCGCTCCGGCCTTCAACTAAACTCTAAGAAGTGCAGCTTAGGTCACCGAGAAATGAAATTCCTTGGTCACTTGGTTAACGTTTCCGGCGTTCAGCCTGACCCTGACAAGATTCGTGCCGTCAGAGATTTTCCCACTCCGCGTTCATCCAGCGATATTCGAAGCTTTATATGCCTATGTTCCCATTTCCGACGATTCGCATCGAACTTCGCAGCCCTTGCCCGTCCGCTCAGCCACTTCCTCAAGACAGACGTTTCATTATATTCGGGGCCTGAACAAGTTGCAGCTTTCTCGGAGCTTATTACTGCTCTCAATACTCCACCAGTCTTGGCTCATTTCAACCCACCCGCCAATACTGAACTCTGCACCGACGCAAGTGGCCATGGCGTAGGACAGCATGGCCGTACAAGGGTGATTGCGTATGCCAGCCGCCTCCTATCAACGCCCGAACAAAATTATTCTATCACAGAACGAGAATGCCTGGCGCTTGTTTGGGCTATTACAAAATTCCGCCCTTATTAGTTTGGCCGCCCTATTACAGTTACAACAGACCATCATGCTTTGTGTTGGCTTTTTTCTCTCAAAGATCCTACTGGCCGTTGCGGGCGCTGGGCGATACGATTGCTAGAACACACCTTTTCCGTCGTCTACATGTTCGGCCGGCTTCACCTAGATTCAAACTGCTTTTCCCGTCATCCTATCGACTGCCCTAGCCCTACCGACTCTGACGATGACGCATGTGTATTGTCTTGTTCGGCCTTTTCTAACATTGCTGACGAACAGCACTTGGATCCTTAGCTGCATTCCATTATCCGCCGTCTTACCTCCGACTGCCCTAATCCATCTCTCACTTTATTTGTGCTCGACGAGAACACGATACACCGACGTAATATGCGACCCCATGGCACAGATCTTTGCTCGTCGTTCACCAACACCTGCGTTCCACCTTCCTTGAACAGTTCTATGATGCTCCCACGGCTGGCCATCTGGGTGTGTACATTGCCGCATGTGAACTGCGTCAGCGTCGGAAAAAGCCCACAATTTTGCCTTCAGGTCATTTTCAGCCGATCCCCATGCCGACTTACCCGTTTTCCCATGTAGGCGTTGATCTTTTTGATCTTCTTGGCCTCTTCCCAAATGCCGCCTCGGGGAACAAATGGATCGTCGTGGCCACCGATTACGCTACGCGGTACACTATTACCCGAGCCATTCCGACCAGCTGTGCCCAGACGTCACTGATTTCCTTTTAAAAATGTGATTCTTCCTCATGGTGCCCTTCGAGTACTGCTAACTGACCGTGACCGCCGCTTCCTCCCGTGGTTG
>JAJIZL010052685.1:1278-37480 GCA_023969395.1 Amblyomma maculatum | reverse complement strand
TTCGAGTACTGCTAACTGACCGTGACCGCCGCTTCCTCCCGTGGTTGTCGCGTCCTGTCACGAGTGGTTAACGAAATTCTCCGTTCGTGCTCTGTCTGCCACAAATTCACCACCGCCTATCACCCCCAGACCAACATCCTCACGGAACATCTAGACCGTACCCTCATAGACATGCTGTCCAAGTATGCGTCTCACGACTACCGCGATTAGGACGTTCATCTACCCTTTGTGACATTCGTCTACAATTCATCTGTCCATTCCAAAGCTGGGTATTCTCCATTTTATTTGCTATTTGGCCGACACCCGTTACTGCCCATCGAATCCTCACTCCCCGTGGCAGACCCACCTGTACTTACGCCAGTGATGCCGTCGCCCGCGCTCATGATACCCGCCGAAGAACTCGTGCCAAGCTCTGCATCTCAAGACTCTCAAAAGTTCCGGTACGACAGTTGCACCATGGTGTCCACTATACTCCTTGATCACTCGTTTTTCTGTGGCTCTCGTGCCAACTAGTTGACTTGTGTGAAAAATGTTTGCCCAATTACACAGGCCTTTACAGTGCTTTGCGCCCCGTAACCGACGTCACATACCAAGTTGAATCGGTTTATACGAAGTCCTCGTCCACAGCGCCAACCTCCGAAATAGTGCATGTGTCTTGTCTGAAGCCCTATTATGCACGTTCTATTTCGCTAGCGTTGATCGCTCCGGGGTTGTGCGTTTCCCGGAAGGGGTAGTGTTACTTAGCGGTATTCGCTGGTCGTGCTGAGGATGATGAAGTGAGACAGACTCGCAGAAGACGACGACACTGAGGGTGGTGACATTGGTGCTGCCTTTAACGTTAGTTGTGTGGACAGCTATCGGACTGAATATCTTCCTAGTAACAATATTTCAGGAGCCTAATTTGTAGATAAATCCCCATTGTGAAGTGAGCAGCTGAAGACTATGTCCAATATTGATGATTGTAACGAAAAGCTAATGAGCAGGAGAACCCAGAGAAAGTACAAATATCTGCACATCCCAGCAAGCGTAGCATGGAGCCCCTTTTCATCATTACAAATATTTACAAGCTACAATACAATAATTTAACTGTCTTCCAAATTTTCTTTGCCTAAATTTCTTTTCTCACATTTTTTGCCGGCCCTCTTTAGCAGTAGCTGTTGGCTTCGAGTTCTGTGTTATCTTAATGTCTACTTAAATACCTTTCCATTTTCCATATTACAGATTACTACTCTTACGTCCCTACTCGAGCACTCTTCATAATAAAAAGTTTTAACATTTCGTCAATTTGGCCGTGCTTTCCATCAATTAGAAAAACAGTTAAAATACCATCAGTTCTCAAAAATCTAGAATGGTATCTTTACTTACTTTAATGCCTACCTTCTCAAATCCAAACATTCTATTAAACTTGCTGTGAACAGCAGAGACGTTATTGGCAAAGTAGATTTCATCGATGGAATTACATTGCAATACCTTTGTGTGCAAATACTGTCGTTGCAGCAGAGCTCACAACACGTATTTGCTCACAGCTGCGTGAACACTACTTGCATGCTGTTGCTATTGGTGCACTTTGGTTTCTTGTATTCCCTCTAAACGAAGCTGTATTCTACAGTACATAAAGTCTGTTTAAAAGAACCGATTAACCACTGAAACTCTTTGCCTCATTTAGGCGCTTAAACAGGTCTTCTCAATGTTTTACTGCAAAGAATCCTATCAGGCACCGGGACGCGACAAGGATAGGTGATAATGATAAAAATGATGGATCGATGCAGATGAAAGAGGTGAAAGTTCAAGCACCATGCTCACACAAATGCCCCCGGCAAAAGAGCAGCCCCCCTGGTCGCTGATTACAGGGATGAGGGACGACGGACATAAGGTTTCATGCTCGACACATGGACGATCTCTTTAGAGCGGCGACGTCAATCTGCGACGGTGTGCGAGGGAATAACGCGATAGTTCACCGAAGACGTTTGTTGGAGTACTATGTACGGGCCAATGTAACGATTTGGAAACTTCTCACACAGGCCAGGAATGCGGACTGGTGTCAACAGGAGAACTTCGTCACCGGGGAAAAAGGAGGGAGTTCGATGGCGTTGATAATTCAGGGCTTTGCATTCTTGCAGTACTTCCTCAAGGACTTGAGAAAAAATTTCTTTACACGGTCACTAATGAGAATACGGGGAGCTCCATGACGCAAAACTATCGCACGGAGGAGAGAATCGGCAAATTCAGAGGCGGTACCGCAGCGAAGAGGGGAGGTTTCAGCGTACCACGTCAGATGGTTGATGGCAGTGCAAATCCAACGGTTTCTGTCTGACATCAAATGAAGAGGACCAAACAAGTCAATAGCGATGGGTAAGGCACAGATGAGCGAGGTAGAGGTTGCAGTAGGCCAGCAGGAAGAGATGTTGAACGCTTGCGATAGTGGCAAGACGAATATGATGAAATGTATTTGGTGACGCTGGCAGAATGTTCAGGTCAGAAGACGCGGCTTTTGATACTTTCGTAAGTTTTAAAGTGGCCTAAATGTCCAGCAGTGGGGTCGTCGTGTTAAGCCTCTATAATTTTAAAACGAAGGGAGCGAGGTACAACGGGACCCGTAGGGTGATAAACGTCGCGGTAAAGTGTTTCATGGTAAAATCGGAAGCGACAAAGATGACGGCGCAAGCGACTGTTCGGGACAACTGATTCTCCATGGAGGGAGCGATGATTGTGCGCCAGTAAGGGTTAGTCAGCTGCAGGAACCAGAAATCAGCGTTGATCTTGAGAGGAGGTATAGCGATGCGTGCAACATGCAGGTGGCCTGCAGAAGGCTGACTCGGATGGTAGGAGCGAGCGGAGGCCGTAGGCGGAGCCGCCTCATTAGGAAGCAATGGGCAGCGAGGGAGGGCGGCAGTGTCGAGGTGTTTTCGCCCAGACCTAAAGGTGATGGTAAAGGTGCACTCTTGAAGACGTAGCACCCAGCGACCCAGTCGACCCATTAAGGTCTTCAGCGATGACAGCCAACAGAGTGCGTGATGGTCTGTTACAATGTTGAAGTGGCGCCCAAACAAATAGGGACGAAATTTTTGAATCGGCCAAACAACGGCGAGGCACTTTGCTCCGTAATAGTATAGTTACGCTCAGCTGCAGTAAGCGTACGACTGGCGTATACGACGACTTGCTCTTCAGACACTGTGTTGCGTTGAAACAGACCCGTGCCAATACCGTGGCCATTGGCGTCTGTGTGAAGTATGGTGGGCTCGTCCGCGTCAAAATGGCGAAGCATCGGAGTTGAAGTGAGTGCCTATTTGAGAGCATTTAAGGCGTCTTCACATTCAGTCTACCAGGTGTAAAGCAATTGGGAAGACACGGGCTTGTGTAACAGAGCCGCAATAGTGGTAAAGTTAGACCATCATAGCAGTAAGACAATCAAAGTGTACTTTGATGGTCGTACTGGCAAAGTGACATTTCTTGGTATTCAGCTGAAGCCCCGCCTGGGCAAGGGACTTGAGGACTTCAGTGAGACGCTGTAAGTGCTAAGCGAAGTTCGACGAGAAGGCAATGATGTTGTCGAGATAACATAGGCTTGTTTTCTATTTCATGCCGCGAAGCACGGTATCAATCATGTGCTCAAAAGTGTCCGGTGCATTGCAGAGTCCGAAAGGTATCACGTTAAATTCGTAGAGACCGTATGTGGTAGAAACGACAGTCTTGTCCTTGTCAGCATCGTGCATAGGAATTTGCCAGTATCCCGAGCGAAGGTCGAGACTGGAGAAATACTCAGTTTCAACAGTTTCAAAAATTGGTTTCAACAAACGAGGTACTGTGCCAAGCTTGAGCGCTTAAGAAGTACTTTGCTTTGGACTAGTTGGTTCATGGTTGAAGTGGATTATGAAGACGGCACGAAAGGGACGAGGACAAGGAAGGAACACCAAAAAAACAGGACAGGCGCCTTAACTCTAAGTAGCAGAAGGAAAGTATTTTTATTGGGGGGAGAGCATTAGGAGCTCGCTGGACCACAAAGGCAGTTTCCCAACCAGATTTCTCATGGCCTGTTGTTGTTACAAAAATGTCTGTTGTTCTGTTGTTACAAAAATGCCAGGAAATTATCCTCTTTTTTTAGGTAGACGTTCAGATTTTCGCGGTGATATTCTTTTAGGGCTTTTGTGAGGAAGACAAAATTCCCTAATACACTAGTGCCACCACATTTTGAGTGTTAAATTTAATGTGATTGGTATTATTTTAGTTCCCTTTATTTCACATGGACGCAATAGGCCTTCAAGGGATACTAGTACAATGAAGGAGGTTCCTACGTAAGTTCATTACTCTCTAAAATGTATAGATCGCTGATTCTGGTCAGCGATTAGTAGCGAGAGCTACACTAGCCACCGTATCGCCATTTCGCCGTGCCTGTCTGTGCCTGCCTGTTGTCTTTCCGAAGAAGAAGAAGTAGTAGTCGTGGGAGGCGGTAGCTGGCAGCTGACATAGCCGAGCGTTAACTGGACGTTGGGATTCCTAACATTACATTTGGCAAGAACTACAAACTCAGGTCTCTCCTTTCATATGGGAAGATGATATCACAATCAGCCTGCCAAAACCCTTGTGTTCGCGTTATCCCTAGGCCATGCAGGCACAATCATACGGCTCAGTTAAAGCGGGCCTTTATACAGTCACGTTGGCAAAAAGGCGCAGAAATCAGTAAGGGCCGAAATAGCGACGCAAGAGCTTTTCGCCAAGTCCGCATCGTCCAATTGGAGACCAATCCCAGACATGATCACCCGTCTGATATTCAACCTTGCGGTGCCGCAGGTTGTAACGTAGCGCATCCTGCTTCTGCTGCTCACAGATGCGCAGTTTAGTGAGCTGGCGGGCTTCTTCGGCTCGTTGCAAAAAGTACGCAACGTCATTATTGGGGTGTTCATCGACATGGGGCAGCATGGCGTCGAGTGTTGGGGTGACTTGGCGGCCATAAACAAGGCTAAACGGCGTCATATTGGCCGTTTCATGGATGGGTGTATTGTACGCGAACTTTACGTAAGGTAGGACTGCATCCCACGTTTTGTGTTGAAGGTCCACACACATTTAAAGCGTGTCGACAAGCATTCTGTTTAAACGTTCGCTTAATCCGTTTGTTTGGGGATGGTAGGAAGTAGTCCTGCGGTGGCGTATGTGACTTTAGTCAAGAATGTGCCGCTTAAGCTCAGCAGACAAGGCAGCACCTCGGTTCGTGATCACAACCCGCGGAGCACAGTGGCGCAGGACGATTTGCAGTACAAAGAATTTTGTAACTTCTATAGCGGTTCCACTCGGAAGAGCCGCTGTCTCTGCGTAACGTGTCAGGTAGTCGGTGGCGACTAATATCCTCTTTTGTCCGGAGTATAAGGTAGGGAATAGTCCGAACACATCTATCTCGATTTGTTGAAATGGCTGGGAAGGAGGCTGTATGGGTTTTGGGAAGCCGGCTTGCTTGACAGAAGGAATCGTTCGGCGCTGACAGTCACGGCAAGTGCGAACATAATTTATAACGTCATGTCCCAGACGAGGCCAGTAGTATTTTTTTATAATTGTGGCTTGCGTTCTAGTGATTCCAAGGTGGCCGCAAGCTGGTTCATCGTAGCAGGCATGCATAATTTCGTTGTGTAGGTTTGTAGGAACGACAAGCAAGTAATATGGACTGTTGGGGGCAAAATGCTTCTTGAAAAGCGCGTCGTCGCGTAGACAGAAACAGCGGAAAGCAGGCCTGTAAGCTACAGGATCTCTGCCGCTAGCACTTTGCAGATAACCAATTATTGCCTGAATATCAGGATCGGTGCGTTCTTGCACGTCGAAGTCTGTAGAGCTTACTGCGTTGACGAAAGCGTCGTCTCTGCCTGTGTCAGTTGGGGCAGGCTCGACGGCAGCCAGGGAAAGATAATCTGCGTCCTAATGTTTACGACTGGATGTGTAGGTCACTGTGATGTCATATTCTTGTAGGCGGAGACTCTATCGCGCAAGGCGCCCTGATGGATCCTTGATACTGGCTAATCAGCAAAGTACGTGATGATCCGTCACTACTTTGAAAGGTCTCCCGTGCAGGTATGACCTGAACTTTATAATTGCCCACACGATGGCGAGGCACTCTTTTTCAGTGGTAGAATAATTGCCCTCGGTCGTTGACAACGAACGACTTGAGTAAGCCAATACACGTTGTTGAGCCTTTTGGACCTTAACTAGAATAGCGCCCCAAACAAAATTACTCGCATCGGTATGTACCTCCGTATAAGCGTGTTCATCAAAGTGCGCCAGAACGGTTGGGGACTGAAGGTGGCGTTGAAGGTCCTGAAATATCTGTTGCTGCGGTGTTTCATATTGGAACTGTAGATCTTCCTTGGTGAGAAACGTACAGGACGTGGCGATTTTTGAGAAATTTGGCAGAAAGCGGCGGTAGTACGCACATAAGCCGAGGAAGCGCCGACTATCCTTCTGGTCTCGTGGTGGCTCGGTAATTGTAGTTTTCTTTGGGTTGTTCGGCGTCGGCGAAGTGGTTTCGTCGTTGGAGTGTCTAGTACATTTCGTCGTCGAGCAGCCAAACCTTCAGAGGCTGCTGCGTCTAGTTTGCCCTACGGGGATTTCTACACTGTTCCCGCGGTTCAGAGGAATCGTAGCGGCGGGGCAAAAGTGATTGGTGGCACTGGACTGAGTCTGGGTTAGAAAGGTAGTCGGCAATATCCCGTGGGTGCTCTGTCTACTGCGGGCAGCGAGCGGCGAAGTGGAACCCGCGAATATCCATCTCGTTGTACGTGATGAATATAGACATTGATGAGTTTTTTATATTGATGTTGATGAGTTTTCGACAGCATTATATTCTGATCTGACCGAGCCATTCTGGTGGTCATTTGTTACAGTTCAGTTTAGCCCGACCCTATTTTATCTCCAAAGCTTTGATACTATCTCAATATATAGAGCAGCTTGCTGACTCCGATTCAGGGAATCTTGTGAAAGACGCTGAAGCTATTGATTATATTTTCGAGTTATGCTATAATTGTCATAACAGCGAAGTTCTCCATAATCGTGCACAATTTTTTTAATTCGTCTTCATAAAGAGGCGCTGATAACCCGTATAGCATTTTTAAAAACTACTCTTCTTACGGTCCCCGTTAAAGCCGACGTAAAAAATTGAAAGGATTCTCTTCAGGGCGAGCAAGAAAATCTATGAAATGCCATAATAAGCACCGTGAATTCATTCAGCCAGGGTCAATAAAGAATCATGACCGTTAACTTTTACGTGAATAGCGAAGCCTGCAACGTTGCGGGAAATGGCTTGGGAAATGACAGACTGAATCGCAACGACGCGAAAGAAAATCTAGAGATCGAAATTAGAATATTGATCAGGACAGTAGGGGTATGCTGGAGAGAATCTTTAAGGGAGAATAAATATCGGGCTGGAGTAAAGATTGCACTTAGTTACATGCGTGCTTTCGGGGTAATGAGACATTTGTCCGAAAGAGGAAGTAGAGAGAGTTTTCGAAAGTTTTTGGTTGGTTTGGCTTGGTTTGGTGTGTAGGATTTAACGCCCCAAAGCGACTCAGGCTATGAGAGATGCCGTAGTGGAGGACTCCGAAAGTTTCGACCACCTAATGTTCTTTAATGTGCACTGACATTGCACAGCACACGGGTGCCTTGACTTTAGCCGGCAGCGAAAAGCGGCCGCCGAGGCCCGGATGCGATCCCGCGTCCGGGAAAGTTTTTCGATCCGCAAAAGTTTTTCAGATAGTTCAGTTTTATAGTGGAGAGTAGCGTCGTACATGGGCTATGCCACATACCAAAGCCAGCAACAACATTTTGGCGCCATGTGCTGGAAGATACACGTGTTCGCTCAGCGCAAGGCATTCGTCTTTTATATGTGATCAATCCGGAGAAGAGCCTTGCATGAATCAGAGTCACATCCGCTTCCAGTCGTTTACCGCGAGCAAACTCGACGCGCGGCCCGACAGAGCGGTGTCCTTCACGCGCAGGCACTGAACATAGTCGTATAGAAGCACGCTGATGAAGAAGGTGTGTGGTCCACCTGCCGAGCCATTAGGGCCAAAGTGTAATCGCCGGGTGCGTGGCTTTAATTGCATCTGGTCGAAACCCTTTAAGCCAGCACCGCCTTGGCGTCCATCGTACGCCGTACTTGACTGCCCTTATGACTTTTCCTTTACTTTGTTGTATCTTGCAGTATTTAATAGTTCGTACGCTTTGATTGTTTATTTTCCTAACTGGTTAAGATATTGCTTTTGTTTTCCCACAGCCTGTCGCGTTCTTAGTTTCCATAAGATTATATCTTACTGTTCTTTGATTCTTACCATGTGTTGTCCCTGCTAGTAATAACACGTTTTATTTATTCTCCCTACTCTTCAAAATCCATCTTGTTCACCAAAGCAATGATAAACGCGAACCTACACGAAATGACAGGCCGCAATAAATGTTTTTATCCAACGGTAGCTCTGAGATCAGGTGCTAGCGTAAAGCAGCGCCTGTGCCTCTATGGTTTGTGTCTGCAGCCGTTGGTTGAGCAGTTAGTGGCGTGTAGTGAATAAGTGTAAATGGCATTTCCTAAATGTTTGTAGCTGCTAGAAAGCTGTGTTTAACACTGGATATCATAAGTACGTTCGGTAGGCTAGATACAACTGTAGGATAAGTGTCAAAACCAGACTGTCTCATAGTTGCGTAAGTAGCCGCTCCAACGTTCTTTCGTGCTGCGTATGTGCGGACTATTACTTGACCAATAAGAGGGAGATAATTGGAAATGCGAGCAGAAAGGTCTTCACCGGACACATCCGCACCAAATTATTTTTCGAATAGGGGCTATTCTGAGTCTGTCAGCGGGGAAATAGGGATAAAAATAAAGTGATCGATTGGTTTTATTGCAACTCTCTGAATTATTTAGCTTCCTTAATTTGTTCTAGAAAGGCACAATATAGAAATGCTTATCCGAATGCGGTACGCAGGTTTCAAAAACCCAAAATTGGTGCTTGGGAACTTACCTAACCTTCTGCGCATTAAAAATGACTAGAAGGATAATAGAAAACAAGACAAAAATATTTATTTTCATCCTTGTCCATAGTTCGCGGCATTTATTTCCAAACACCTACTGAATATATTTATACTCATTTGATGCGGCCAATATCGAATATGCAGGCTCCGAAAATACCGATGCCCCACACTTCAGCTGATGTTAATTGCAGCAGTGCGGAAACTGACGTCTGAACGTACTTGCTACCGCTTTCGTTACCAGACCCTTGATTCCTTTTTTCTTCTTCTGGTACGATTGACAACTAGGAGAAAATAGAAATAAAACCTACGTTATATTTTCTGAAGAAAAAATAATTGCAAAGCGAAAGGAGGTGGTTAAGAATAAAAACTGCTCCCTAAAGATGGTTACAAGTAGGCCAATAGACTTATGCCTGAAAATGCAATGAGTCGTTCGACTATGGACTGCAAAAAAAGTCAAGTATGGTTTTCAGATCCTATAAGCAAACAGGTCAGAGAATAGTTGATACCTGCAGCTCAAAGTGGGCACAAAACTAATGAGTACAACTAATGAGTACAGTAAAATGACGATATAATTTACAATTTTACACTACAGATTTTGGGATTTCAGACTTTCTGATATTCTACTAATCATGGGCATTTAAACGCCACACCGAAATGCCGAAATTTATGAGAGCAATCTTGTGCAGTAAGGTAAAAGCTATATCCTCTAATCAAAGCTGAACGTTTTTCGATTCCACGAGAGACGGCGTTTTAGGTTCTTTGTCAGGTTTTAATTGAGCTATTTTTTCATGTTCCCCGAGAGCATTCATGATGGGCCACACAATGATGGTTTTTGTACTATTGTGGATTTACTACTTGGTGACAGTGAAATATTATCCGAACTATAATGCTTCCAGCGATAAGTGGTCATATTACAATTGTATTGTAACGCATCTCACAGACAGCACTCACGGGAAAAATCGAAGTCGAAAAAGAGGACCCAGGACCCTGGTTGGTATTAAGAACTGGTCCGAGTGATGCGATAATAAATTATTGCCTACCACTATTAGGTTCGAATAAGCACCTTGGTGTCTCGGTCTGCGTTCGGGTGCTGGTAAAGGTCCCAACACAGTAATTTTCAAACAGCCCGTTGCGTTCTTCGGCCACCATGAAAGTAGCTCTGAGCCAACTGTGGCGCTCCTCCCTTTCCTCGTCCTTTGGTCTGGGGCACAACGGCCGCACGAGCCATTTTCGTTCAGCAAAACCGGCGGCCACAACGTACACGATTGACTGAGCACTTAGAGTTGGTTTCATAATTCCATGAAACTAAGAAGCGTCCTCGTCTCACCATGAAGCGTACCTCCCAATACGGTTCATAGTCAAGAGATCTTCGCTGACGTCTTCAGCAGTCCCGCGGTGTGCAAACACCGAACCGAGCAGTGTCTCCGCGCCTGGGATTATGTTGGATTTAACGTCCCAAAGAGACTCGGGATAGGAGAGACACTGTAGTGGAAGGCCGCAAAACGTCTGCCATCTGTTGTTCTTTAACATACATTGATAAGGAAAAGCACATGGTCGACTTGGCTCTAGTCTCGATCAGAAAGCTGCGGCCGTTTTTCGTGGCCTCTCCGCCATTATTGATGCCCTTCATCGCAAAATTCGCCAGTACAGGCGTCGCTTTTTGCCTTTTCGCTTCGTACGTCCAGTTCTCAGCGCATCAACCCCTTGGCTGCGTGCACGGTGCCAGCTTGTATGCCCTAAATTGCGTATATCATGGACACGATGTTGCTGTATGACTGCTTTCACACTATTGTTTTCAGCTATGAATTGACCCGGACTCAAAGTGATGTGATCGATTGTACCAGTGCTGAAGGCTCGCTTTCCTCCGTGTGCATTGTATCTTTGAGTGACACGCGTGCGTGCTCCAATAGGCTCCTTGTAGCTGAAAACAGAGATATCGCTTCGTTTTTTTTTTCTCTCGTTCCGCTTAATTATGCTCTCGCTAAACCAGACCCCTTTACGCCCACCATCGCGGCCATCTACCATTACTTCGTCATTCTCACGAGTTTTGATGGCAGCTGTGCCAAATATGCTCCAACCTCTTTCCCTGAAAGTCAGTTATCCCTCACGGTAAATGCCTCGGCTACATAGAGCGTAGAGATGAAGGCGAGCTTCGGTAACCTGCTGAAGCGGCTTCGATCAGCGGGCTATCATGAACACCTAGCAGTGGCCATGACGAAGTCCTTGATGCAGAGCACGAAAGGACATAATCGTTTGCATAAAAGGCATCATAAAAGGCACGTCGCAGCCGGACGTGTTGTTGCCCCTTATATGCCTAAGGTCGCTCATAATTTGAAGAAGGTCGCTAGGAAACACGATTTCTGGATAGTCTTCTCCGCCCCGCAAAATTGGCTGGCATGTGCGTAGGAGTCATGGGGGATTTCAACAAGAAAACAAGGCTGCTTTAAAAGAACGTCAAGCCCTTCGTCAAATGTGCCACCGGGGGTATTTATCAAATCGCTTTCATTGTGTCAAGGTATACATCGGCTGAACTGGCCGATGTGTGAGTCATCGGACTGCAGAGCATAAGCGCTCTCTAAAAAACAGTCTGAATTTAGAGCTACCTGCCCGTTACCAATCATGCAATTCGAAGGCAAAGTTTTAATTAACAGAAATTAGGATTTTAGGCAGGAGCAAGGACACTCTTTCCCGTGAGTTGCTCGAAGCCTCTTATATAAAAGGGCAAGGTTCAGAATGCATCATTGACTCATCAGCATCACTATTTAGTAGTGAAAGTTGTCTTCCGAACTTTGTTAATATATGGAAGGCCTAAACTGGCATACATATGTTGCCGACGGTGCGGGGGCATTTTGTTTTGAAGAGTTTATATGCGGTGTTTCGAAAACGAAGTTGGAGTCAGCGCTTGTAATATGTCTAATTGGGATTGTCTATTTGGCAGCGCTGTGAATCTTTATTTTTATGAGTAATGCACCAGCTAGCCCAGAAATTCGTTTTAGTAGAATATACCGTTCAACGTAAGGTATGGCAGGAAGACATACGGCACTCTTGGCACGGGGCACACGAATCCGGCCTGGTTATGCAACGATGTAGGTCATGAGCGAAACCTTCAGCTGACGGTGTACCCTCTGCACCAAACCGCTGGCCTGCGTATGGTGGTTCACTAAGTGGCAGCAGATGCTCGAGAGCAGACGTAGATGTGTTTGCCACAGAGGGATGGGAGGCTCTTGGAGTGCGGCGACGTCCATAGTCTTACATGCTTGGTCAGCTAAAGTCCTAAAGGGTGTGTAGCTTGCCGTCGCCAGTAACACCTGAGCCGTAGGCGGAAGCATTGCATGAACGTTCTTGAAGAAGCTCAGTGGAAATAACGCTCCTTGGTCAGCAAGCAAGACCTGCATGTTTTGAAAAAGTTGCGATGGACGCCGGTCGCCGAGTTCTGCCGTGTAAAGGAGCTGCTACAGCCACTTACGGTCGAACGGTAACTGGCAGTCCGGATTAGGTGCTTTCAATTTGTCGTCCAGATATGCGGCTTCCTAGAATTTGCGGACCTCGACCGCGACCTCGGCAGGCGGCGAGGCTTGAAAGTGGCCGAACCGGCGTTCCTGGGACGTAATGTTCGTCAGGCTAAAACCGGTTTCGGCTGGTGAAAGTCATATATCAGGATGTTGCACCCAGAACCGAGGACGGCGGATGGCATAGACTTCAAAAAAGAGGACGTGGGATAGCGAAACCTGGGAATCGCAATGGGGCGTCGCGTTGCTCTCTAGGTGTCAGGTCACAGACTGGGGATGAGGGACTCCTCGGAGTTTCCTGGCGACCCCCAACCACGCTCAGTACACAGGAGGAATATTGCTCTTCCTTTCAGCCTGTCTGATACGGACACGCCCACGTGCCTGCATGGAGGCGCCTATGGCTGTAGTGCGCAGGTCACTTATGCCTACTGGATCACGTTTCTACGTGTCCAATGGTATTTCGTCGTGGCGTGCCCTTCGATGCCGCCAACTCTCCATCTTGGTTTTTACAAGCACCAGCGGACGACCTGCTGATCCTGTGCTTGAGCCTGATGGTGGTGGGGGCGAGGGTCTCGTCGGAGGGTCCTGAAGACCCCCTACCACGCTCTGCACAGGGGAGGGCTCCGTGCTTCTGTGTTGAGCAGAGTGCTTAAGGCATGCCTTTAAGTTTTCCTGGATGTGCCCGTGACTACAGGCGCTTTTGCCTACAGAGCCTGGTCCGTATGGGCAGCATGCATACTGCTATGAAATGAGTAGAGTTATTTTTTGTTTTCTTGTTCCTCTGTGATATCTGACATTTTACTTATTTTGCCTTTTCTGCTGCGGTTGTCACACGAGTCCGGTATAGTGGTGCAGTATTTTCTTTTTTTATGAATCTTCCTCCATCGTTTCTCTTACCCGTGCATTTAGCGGTTAATATAATCTGGCATAGTGACGGACGTCTTTTCGCATCAGACTAGATTTAACAGTTTTTTTTTTCTCTCTTAATGTTTTGTGTAGGTTTTGCCATTCTTTCTCATCCCCTACCTCTTGTCTGTGGTGTCGGAAGTTAATTTTTTTCTTTTGCTTGATTCTTCTATTCCTAGAATCAGTATTTTCTCTCTTTAATTTGTGGACCAACGATTACAATGCCGTAGGAGACAGCAATTCTCTATTGTTCACCCGATTTTTATTTCTTTGTTGGGGACTGTCCTGTTTACTTTTCTACCCCAGTCTCTCTTTTTTTTTATGCTTTGAGTTTCGTACGTCTGCCTCTCTCCCCGTATTGTTATTTTTCATTTTGTGTGACGGTGGTTTTGCTGCTGTTCTCTTCTTTTCTGGTTCTGGTTCGTGTTTTGTTTCACTTGCAGGTCTGGATGCTACCTTCTGGGGTTTTCCTTTTATTCTTCTTAAACCAGCGTGGACCACCTTTCGACATGGACCTCGTTTGTTTGTTTTTTTTTTGTTTTTTTCTAATACCTTCTATCACTTTTAAAAAGTGTTTTTTTTTTTTTTTATCTCGAGCTGCTGCTCGTTTTTATTTATTTTTAATTGGTTTAAGCCTGGCAAAGCTTTTGCTGGTCCGGGCTCCCCCTCATTTTTTTTTGTTTTTTTTTCTCAGTTCGAGGGGACGAATAAAATGGTAAAATGGTAAATGGTCACTAGATTTCAAGTTGTTGCTTCCACAAGAGCCGCAGGCAAAGCTTATTTATTCCAGCCGCTGCGTGTCTCTTCCTCATTCTTCTTCGCACTGCGCGGCGCTGAACGCGCCACCACAATACCACCGCCTAGTGGGCAGCGCTAAATGCGCCACTACACAGGTCTGAAAAAATGTTTACACTCGCGGTTAAGATAAAGTTAACGTAATTTAATTATTCATAAGCATTGTATGGCTAATAGGCGGGTTATGCGTAGGCAGGACTTTGTCGGAGGTGCAAAAAAGGAACTAGTTGGTATATCGAAAAAAATGGTGTCATCGGATAGAACGTCGAGGAAAGGTGTGCAAATCGCAAAACAGTTTATGTGGGTTAACTAAATATTTAAAGCTTATTAAGCCAATGAGTCGTCGAAAGGCTGCATACTTTCCTCTTTACCGATACCGGTAAGCTGCTAGCCATAATCTGTGAGTACTTGCCAAATGAACTCTATCCCAATCTTATTCAGTTTATTATTTTCCTTTCATGGTATGGATCTGTGGTTTTTACCTGTCCTGAGTATACATATTCACCTACTACTTCTGGTGCTTCGCAACCTAATGTAAACTGCAGTTACTTCCCGAGACTGCTGAAGATGACTTTAGTCTGCTGCATATTGATTTTCAAGCCCAGCTTTCTCCTTTTACTGTCTATGCCATCAATCACTCTTTATAGTTTATCCCTTGTGTTGCTTAGCAAGGCTGGAGAGCACGGTCGTAAAGTATAGGTAATACGATTCCTAAACAGTGCGTCACCGCGGGTAATGTAGTTTTGTAGAGGAAAATATTTCAATCTACTCAGAATTTAGCTAAAGGAGACAAACTAAGAGGAATTGGGAGTCAATATTCCAAATCTCTTTAATTAGACTATGCGGCTTTGTTAAATATTCATCTGAATTGACATAGCAGAAGTTTCTCCTTCCCCCTGTTCATCATTGTAGATCCTTCTTTTGAGCTGCAAGTAATTTATTACGGCACCTCTGGCTCAGCATGAATTTGACACAAATCCAGTGGAATTCCACTTGAAATTCGCTCACCGTGATATTTATGTCTTGAGCATGGCATTGGCTAGAGTTGGCTTGTCACATCACTGAGCACCCATTCATTGACGGCTTTCTGACATAAGGATACCTCATAATGTCAAAAAATAACTAAAATCTGCTAGCTTGGTTAGCTTACTTACAACGGGCGAATTGAATCAGAATCTGCTTCATGGATGCAAAATGACTTGGTTTAGACAGACGAAAGTTTAGTTAAATTAACCGTCCGCCCGCGCATGAAACTAGGCTTTACTGTAGTTTAAACTACGCTAATTATTTAGCAATTGAAAGGCCGATAACGGTTCTTGTTTTTCAGCAGCGAGCATAAACATTTACACGCAGAAATAGTTCGCAATGTCTGTACAGATCACCTGAACACCTCGTGAAGTTTATTGATACTCACTCATCGACTGTCACTTGTCCATGAATACAATGAAGCTGCACGCAAGGATTGTGCATTTTCTCAACATCCCCATTGAAAACTACTTTTCCGAGGTATAAGCAATCACCTGTGGAAAAGTGTTTCCTAGTGAGCTTCTGTTAACAAGTTTCTGTTAACAAATTAGGAGCAGTAGAATTAAACAAAATCATTACCACTTTCAAATTTCACATAATTGGCTGATTGGAATTTGGTGACATTTCAGTTTTCCAATGCATTGTTTTAAAACGAAATTACCTTTAATTAGAAACACCATGAGTGTATCATTCCTGTGAGCTTCTGCGTGATGGTACATACCATTTTTGCCGAATTTGAAAACGAAAAAGCCACGCTTTGTGAGACATGCAGAGTATTTTCTTCGCTAAATTTTAAAAATTTATTTCCTCTACTTGAGGCGAGATAATCACCCTTTCTCCACTATTTTCTAATGGTATAAATGCCTCATCGCTGAAAACATGGCGTCGACCGACAGGAAACATTCGAATTGATTCCGCGAAAATGACATTAGAGCTTTCACATTGGGCCATAACGGCGCAGCAGATGGGGTAGGAGAAAGCAGGTGCCTCTTATTGGCCAGTGAGGGTGCGCGTCATGGAACATGAAATCCATGATGACAGAGCGCTAAAAGTCACATCAAGGCAGCGTGCTATTGGAACGTAATATATCATGGTAAATTAGTACCGCAACATTTTTTCCTCTCAGTAATTTCCACTGTAAACTTTCAGTGTTTGAAATAAACATGCAGTGTTTCTGTTAAGCGCCAAGTGCACTAAATTTATTGTGTTGCTGTACGTTTCGTCTGGAATTCAGGCAACCGGCATCTGTACTTCATGCATCTAGAAAAGGTACCACAGTCTCCTCTTATGTAGTCATTAGCTCCTGTGTTACAAGATATTTAATTGTTCTCCTAATTTGTCGTTTTCCTCCCCTATTCTTCCAGCACCATCATCGATCAATTGTGAGCCTCCCAATGTTTGCTCCAAATTTTACCGTGATTTCCATCCATACTCTGAAGCATGCAAAGTTAAGATATGGTCGGCTTATAATTAAAATGACTACAAATTCATGAACACGCCTTTCACAGCAGAAGGGATGGTAATAACGTAATGTTCGGTCTAACTACAGATCGAAACAGTGATTCGCAATATTTATTAGTGAATAAACAAAATCGTAGACACAACACCTCGAGCGAAATCGTTCAATGAAGACCAATTTCTGCAGGCCAAATGAGGACATCAGTAAGCTGATGAACCCACATAAAGTTTGTAATTCTTGAGTGCAAGTATAACCACAGAGGCTTAGACGCTCCTTGCAGTAGAATTTGCAGAAATATGTGGATCGACACAGCGACAACACAAGAACTGGAAATATCTGAAATGCTATATAACAAAACTGAACGAATGTCGCTCTTACCTAACAGATATATTTCATGGCCAGCAAATGTAGGCGCTTTCAAAAAGGAGCGTCATGTAGGCTTCGCCTACGTGCTGCGTTTCGCATGTTAATAAATTTCATTTCGCACTTCTCAAAAACTGGCAAAAACTGCATCTTAGGTTTTTTATTTCAGCGTTCATTTATATTTCAGTAACTGTGCCTTTATTAAGGTTCAGTTAAAAGCCATAGTCTCATTCCTTTCACTAAGAAAGTTCGGTTCTCACTATCCGCATTGTAATCAGACCGTACAGATAGCCAGAACTCGTAATTTATGAAAAGGTGATGATTATAGGTTTACACTGAGCCAGTTGCTAACCAGTTTCTCAGCATAGTACATTCACTATGTAGAAATATGAGGTTCGCCTTCTGCTTTAGGCCGCAATTAACAGGCTCGTTTATTTCGACGTGGTTTTAAATAACAGTTATCGCTGGGGTCAAAATGTCGGATGTCAAATTATAAACAAAGCGTAAAGGTTTTAGTCTCCACTGCGGCTGGAAACTGAGAGGTTCCTGAAGGCCCTATTCGTGACCGTCGTTTGAAAGCCCGTTATAAAAGATTGACTCCCAATATGATCATCATCATGCAGCCTATGATGTTATCTCCCCTTAGGCAAAGAATTTCTATAATGCCTGCCTTGGACCAATCCTAGTTTATCGGCGTATGCGCAAAGTATTTTTTCTTCGTTTAATGCGAAATGTGTTGTACGGTTATCCAACTATGAGTAGAAGTGGTAAAGCATGCTCAATTGAATTGACAAATCATATCAATGAGCTAAAGTATTGTGCAAGAAATGAAATCAATTTTAGCGATGTCTGAAGGGGACATCAAAGTGCAACACGCTGCGTGGAGCAGGAAAACGGCAAAACTATACGTTTACGGATGGCAGATCGTGACATAGAATCGGGGCAAAGGAGTGAAATATCTTAAGAAACGAAAGTAACTGGAAGCCACTGAATAGACAGTCTGAGGTCATGGCCGGTAAACAGTACTTTTCACTGGAGTATGACTTCAAAAGTACAGGATCCTGCATTAAGAAGTTCGGTAAATTGGAGGTAGAAATATGGCGGATAACTCTATTGTTTATTTAAAATTGCATACAAAGTGGAAAGGATTTTAAGAAGAGAATAGGTGTGGTTCTAAGAAATAAGACAGCAAGTTTGCAACTAAATGGAAAGCAACCCCAGTTATTGGTATTCTAGTCAATATCAGAAACACGAAGCAGGCACGCGGAGAGAACATAATGCGCAGAGGTGAAAACTGGTAGTGGGGTAATAGTGTGCATTCAAACCAAGGCAAGGTTCCAGGATGCCCCTGAACTATAGATTGGTAGGCACATTAGGATGTTTGTGCAGATTAACGGTTCAGTGAATGCCGTGAGTTCTTCAGGCTCCATGGTCATACCCTCAATTAATACAGAAATTAAAGTTAGGACTATTCACCAGACGTCTTCAACAGCTGCAGAGCTGACCGCTCTGTGTCGCAATTAGGCATATCAGTCAGCAGAGCCCCCAGCGGTGGTCTATTATCACAGATTGAAAAGCAGCCCTGCAAGCCTTAAAGGCAGCTCTTCGCCGTGGAGCCCATGGACAACTCGTTGCGGAAATACGACAGATTCATCACTGTGCAAATAATAGAAGACATGACATCATCTTCCAATGGCTTCCAGGACGCAGCGGCATAGCGGGCAATCTTCGGGCGGACGAGGTCGCACGAACAGCCCACTAAGACGGCGATTGTGTGTTGAATCCCTTTTCCAGGGAAGACGCAGCGGGCAGGCTTCGCGCAATTCTGGCCAGTTTGCGAACTGCCGCCTAAAATCCCGGTACCCTAACCTGAAGCTCCGCTTTCCACCTGGCCTACCCCGACGCGAAGAAACTTTGCTGTGCCGCCTGTGGGTTAGTGTAGCATTCACAAACTCGTGTTCTTTTATGATAGGCATGGCAAACAGCCTGCATGTACAAACTGTGGATGCGACGAGTCTATAGGCCACGTTCTTTGTGAGTGCCCGATATACAGTGAGAAAAGGCAGTGTCTGTGCCGTACGCTGGAACATCTAGATGAAGGCTCATTGACAGAAATTCAGATTTTAGGTCCCTGGCCATGGCGATCGCTTGCGGTGAAGGCCTCCTAGGCACTGCTCCGCTTTATGAAAAGCACAGACCTAATCAAGACTATGAGTTTGCTATGGTATGACGGTGACGTGATGTGATGTGGCGTGTCTGTTATCAGTGTTATGTGACTGTACTAACTTCAACTATCCCTCTCTCACAACTTTTATATCCACTCATCCCCTTCCCCCAGTGCAGGGTAGCAAAACGGTTGCTTTTACTAGTTAACCTCCCTGCCTTTCCTCATATTCCTCCTCCTCCTTGTGCAGATAAGGTGACCACGCTGATATTGAACCGGTATAAGTGGACACCCATGGGCTGGACTTTGTCTTGGACTTGATCTAAAAGCCACATGAAGCTGTGTAAAGCACGCCATCTGTTCTGCTTTGACCAAAACCACAAACCTCGCTGCTTTTAAGATATGTTGTAGCAGCATCAACGGCTCCTGTCAGAGGCACGTCTTCCAGACCCTTGTCCCCATGAGCGCATTCTTCGCCAGTGTCAGCTTCGCTACTCGCCTTATCTTTAGTCCCTTCATTAGTGTCTCTTAAGATTCACGTGGCACATTTGTATCGACATGAATATTTGAACGATCACACAATACGGTATAAAACCCCAGTTACATTATGACGAAAGAACCTGCTACAATGTCTTAGCCTAATGAGAGGTATAGACAGGGCCGAGTCAGAGGTAAACATTCTGACGTACAATGCTTCTCGGTGAGATTGCGAGCATAATGGGACCATCTTATGAGTGTTCACACCTGGCTTCTGCTTTTGTATCAACCTCAATGTAGGCTGCATCATAATCATGGTAGTCTGGGTAACTTTAAGAATTTTGCTGCGCTTCCTTCTTATTAATCATCATCATCAGCCTGACTATACCCACTGCAGGGCGAAGGCCTCTCCCATAGTTCCTTCTTATTGGATATCGTTAATTACTAACCGAGTTTCTTTTTCAACCCACAGTATAGCTAATGTGAACATCGAGCCCATCAGCCATCCTCATTTTTAACAGAGTGCACTGCGGGGCCAGTTGGTCAGACATAGTTCAGCGATAAACGTAGCATTAAGACAGGACTGGAGCGACGAGGACAGGACAGAGTTACAACTTACATCTGAATGGAATGTACGACTAAAATGCGTCCCATCATTAGGCAACAATACGCCTTCGCATACTTAGAAATATTGATAACAGTTATCGCTCATGATATGAGGTGCAACCTCAAGTACGTATTAAAAACTTTTTTTCTTTTTCCATAAGATAAACAGACGGTGTGGTAATGCACATGTCACTACTGCAATTGGCAATCTCATGCGCTTCGCAGATTTCTCTTGCCAATTAGTCTTTACCGCTTCCCAAAATCTTGGTACGGTTCAGGAGCGGAAAGGAGTTTTTGCAGCTCTTGCAGTGCTTAGGCAAATGCTCATCACAAGAACCACAAGAATCCGCACGTCTCATGCACCACTTGGGTTGTTTATCGGATCCCTCGAGCTCCGCTGTGAGAGTGTGTACAATGGGCAGACGGGCATATGCCTCAATGTGAGACTGAGTGAACATACTTCTTCATTCCGTCAACAAACTGATGAGAATTTGCCTAAGCACTTCAAGAGCAGCAAAAACTGTTTTCCCGTCCTGAACCGCACCATGATCATGGGGAACGGTAAAGGCCAAATGGCAAGAGAAATCTTCGAAGCGCATGAGATTGCGAAATGCAGCAGTGACACGTGCATTAGAACGTCCGTTTATCTTATGGAAAAAGAAAACGAAGTTTTCATATATGCTTGACATTGCACCTCATATCATGACCGATAACTGTTAGTTTTTTCGCTTTTTTGTGTGTTTTAGAAGGCCAATGAAGAGTGTTATCAAATTTTTGGGCTATGGGACGTTTTTTCGTCGTAATCAGGCCAGTCACATTTTCATATCTATATATTAATAGAAAATTCGCTGACATAAAAGTAAAGGCAAAGTATCTGCCACATTTTCCCACCGACACCTGACCGCGCCATAAGGGAAGCCAGGAAGGAAGGGGTTGAGAGTGGAAAGTGAGCAAAAAGTGCCGTAGTCGAGTCCTGCGGAATAATTTTCACGAGCTGCAGACCTCTACTCTGCACTTTCATTGCACAGCACATGGATGATTCTTTCACCTCCATCGAAATGCTGCCACCGGCGGTCGGAATCGAACCCGATAACTCCTGTACAGTAGTAGGGCGTCTTAACCCCTGCGCAACCGCCGCAGGGTTCATATTGCCATACCGCTGTCCATCTTCTGGCGCCACCCAGTGGACGAATGTCTTGGCACGTTGCTGAGCGTCGTCCTCGTCTCACTCGAGCTTCGCTTCAATAAAGGGGCAAGTCCGGTTTTTCTGCTGCTTACTACGTGTGTTGGTGACATTTGGTGGATTGTGCTGGGTAAAATCCCATGTAGGCGCGGACATAAGTAAACGGAGCACGCTTTTCCGTCTAAAATAAAATCACGCCTTCTGCACAGGAGACAAGAAAACAATATTCGTCCAAGTGAAAGGGCACTGGTGTCTACCACCGGTTCGCACATAACACGGCTGCCAGTTTCAATTATGCAATGCGTGAAAAATTTTAGAAGCCCTCCGTTTACTTTTGTTTGGAGGGGTACGTTGCCCCCGAAGACGTCAGTGACGCTGCCCATCGACGCGCGGACGCCACTCCCGTCCATAAAGCGAGCCGTCGCCTTCGAGGCCTGCAACCAGAGTTCGAACCACTGACCACATCGCTCCGAGCCATGACATCCACGACGGGCAGCCAGAGAAGTCAGCATTCTAGCAACGCCCCACCGTTCGTCCTTCTCGCACTTCAATCATCGCATCATTTCGCGGCGACCGGCTTGAGGATGTGGAAGACTGGTTGGCCAGTTTTGGCCGTGTGGCAGCATTCAACCAATGGGACGACGAGCAGAATCCAATAAATGTGTACTTTGTGTTGCAAGACTCGGGCAAAACGTGGTTTGAGAACCACGAGGCGTCCTTTATCGACTGGCAATCTTTCGCCGTCAGTTGCTTACAACATTCAGCTCGAGTGCGCTCAAAGTAAACGCATAGATTGCAATTCGTTCGAGGTCTCAGCAATCAAATGAGAGCGTGGCCATATTTGTGGAGGACATGATGCGACTTTTCAATCGGGCCGACTCTACCATGCCCGAGTCAACGAAAGTACTGCGCCACCTGCGCGAGGTGAAGGATGTTGTTCGCTGGCCTCATTCGCGACCCTCCAAGAACTGTCGCCGATTTCGCCCAAGAACTGTCGCCGATTTCTCGAGAGAAGCTGCCAGCATGAAACGTTCACTGCAGGAATGGAGTACCCAATACGGCCTTCAGGCAAGCTTAGCGGCCACACCCTACTGCTCGTCCATGCCAGCCGCCAGGAACGAAGCATTGCGGGAGCTTGTGAGGAGCACTGTCAGCGAGGAGCTGCATAACCTCCACTTGGATGCTCCACCTGCAATGAATTATTCTACCGGGGACGTCATCCGTGATGAAATCCAGCGAATGGTGCAGCTGCCACAAGCACCACAACCAGAGCCATGCATTATGACTTACAGTGATGTCCTACGTCGTCCTTCCCCCGAGCGACATCCATTCCGCCCCGTTGCCGGACCACTGCCTCGCTACCTGCGTCCCGTCGAGCAACAATAAGATCTGCGCCCCGGTCGAGCCGGAGCAGGACCAGCGTCCCGCTATCAGCAAGGGGCACTTGTGGCGCACGTCTAACAGACGGCCGCTCAGCTATCACTGCGGCGAACCTGGCCACATTCTTCAAAATTGCCCATACCGGAGAATGGGTTTAGAGGATTTCCGCCAAATGCGCCTTGACCCCGCTATGGCGAAAGACCAGAGAATATTGAGGAATACCTGGCTGCTAACCAGATGCATCCGACGTCACCGCAACGGCAGTCGCGATCGTGATCCCCGAGGCGTTTTGCTTTGCCGAGTCGATACTCCTTCTCTGGGCAATTCAGAGGCACGTCCCCTCGCCGCGAAAACTAAACACGGCGACCTCCGCGAGTGAGGCCGCCGCTGCGTCTCAGATTAAAGAGCCTCCACCCGACGATTTGACCCGATGACCCGAGCGGCGACGACCCGATCCGACGAACTTACCGACGTGCTGCGAACGCATTGTTTCCGGGAATTTTTTTTAACCGCCGACAGTTGTGATGTGACCGCACTTGTTGATGCCGGCACCGATTTTTCCGTCATGACTAGCCAGCTAGCTACGGCGCTCCGTAAGGTTCTGACGCCTTGATCTGGGCCAATAATGCGTACCGCCGCTGGCAATATGATGACGCCGATTGGCATGCTCTTGCCGCATAGAGATCCGCAGTTTTCCTTTCACTGGCACCGTATTACAACAGTGCGACTCTCGGCATGGACTTTATTCAAGAGTATGGTGCTGTTATAGACCTTTGAGAGCAGTTCATGGTACCGTTTTCAACCAAGCGAGCCGTTGATAGCAACACAGACTTCCGGAAAACGATGTTGCGCGTCTGTGACGACCACATAACGATCCCTCCGCGTGCGAACTAATTCGTCACAGTCGAATGTGATCAGAGCACCGGCACGCGTGGCGTTGCTGAAGCTAACATGTCACAGCTTCTCACTCGACAAGTTTGTGTAGCTCGGAGCCTTGTCGAACTTGTCCGTGGGCAAGCCGCAGTGCTAGTGCCAAATTTGACGTGTGAACCTCAACATTTGATGGCGAACACGACGGTCGCTTATTTTGAAGAGACGCGTGTTTGGTTTCGTAGAAATAGTTTCGAGAGGAAGTATTCGACTTTTCTGGCCTTTTCCCTAAACTAAATTATGTTTCAGAAACTATTATCCATGACTGGAGTTGGGATGTCAGTTGCTTTCTCCAAATCATACTTGCGCCACCGCATGGTATTTCTGTACCTTATCGGAGTAAACTTTTAAATAATATTTACCATTTTGCGTTTTGTATCTCTTCTTTCCCTGTTCTGCGCGCGAAAGGTTTTCATTCATTGCAGCGTGTTGTGAACGATTCCTGCTTTCAAGCCTTTTGGTGCGATGTTATTAGTGGAGAATTTTATAGGTCTCTTATTTTTCTCGTTTCCCTTATTGTACTTGACGTTTCAACGGTACGTTTTCGTATCGCACTGATCGCAAATTGTTCAGCAGAATTCTCCTTATATTATTTCAAGCGATAAAGAAATTAAACTGTTCCAGAATTTAGAATTCCACAGGCCCGATATATGAATTCACACCGACTATATTTTTCCTGGAGTGTGGTCGAATTGTGTTAAGTTACTGAAGTTACATTTTAACTCACCTCACCAGGCTTAGCAGGACGTTGCAGCGAAGTTTACCTCCATACAATAATTCTAATCAGTGTTGTATTTTTGAGGCTCTCATTGGCAACTAGCAATGCTTTAAACTGACATTGTGAAACATTTCGGGTTTTGTCAGTTTTTCTTCTCGCTGTTGAAAGGCATTAACATTCGTTGTATTATTGTGTTTTGCGTTTGCTACAATAACTGCTTTACTTGTTTAATTGCAACTGCCCGTTTTTCACAATGGGTGGTCATCGTTTACTACGTAGTACAAACGCAAACACTGCAGCCTACTTTGCACCTAATATGCACTCTAAGTCCACAGCGTAACTAATTTTGAACAGCGTTCGCCTCCAAAATTGTCATAATATTGTTGCGAAGAAGAAGATCGGCAGTGGCGCGCGAGGAGCCCTCGCGCTAGGCCAGACATTTAATTGTCGTTCGTCCTATTGCCATGTTGTGCCGTGTTCTTGCTTGTCCCGACGTTACATTTCGGTTGGCGGTGCGGCGTACGTAATGCCCATCCTCGCCTTGGAGCATCGACAACATCTGTAAGCCGGAACCATCAACCGAGAGCCCTGGGAAATCGCCGAGCACCTTCGCCCCAGCCCTTCCTGCCCAGACCCGACCAACTACCGCCGCCCAGCCGCCAGCCTGGATTTGAAGACAAGGACAACAATTAGAGCAACCAGAACCGAGGCTAAGGACCCGAAAGACCCAAAGGAACCAGACGCGTACATGCAACCCCCGCCCAGCCGCGCGACGTGACCTCGAGCTATCGGTCCCATGAACTCTGGTGATGGATGCTTGAACAGCTCTAGGGGAGGCAGATCACCCAAGCATCATCGTGTTCATCGTCATCGTGGTGGCCAAGCGCATCATTCTCTTCTCTCTTTTTTTGAACATCTACACCATCACGTCACAATCGACCTCAACGAACCGATCGGGACGATCGCTCGGTGGCCCCGGGAAGTTTTGTGAACATCGGCAGTGGCGCGAGAGGAGTCCTCGCGCGAGGCCAGACATTAAATCATCGTTCATCCTGTCGCCATGTTGTGCCGTCTTCTTTGCTTGTCACCACGTAACAATATTGTATGAGAAGCAGCTGTTGCATATGCAGATGCTGTAGCGACGATCGGCATAGATAAACGAAATGCGGATTCGGTTGTTATCTTGAATGAACGCACAAGATCAGCTTCAACAGCTTAGCTTAATTTTTGAAGAGCAACAGCCTATTATGGTTTTGTTTGTGTTGATCTTCTCATTCAGAATAGGCCACTCTTATAAGAAAAACTTGAAAAACGGTAGCACGGACAATAGGTCGGTAAGAGGACAACAACCCGCCAGAGGCGCCGTGCCTGAGAGCGAAGCATTAGTAATACGGCTCTTGCTTAATTCATCGTAGCACTGGCATTCGCTGAGAACCTCGACGAGGTTGCTGGATATTTGGTCAGAAGCATCTGGCAAGTGTTAACATCCTTTAAAATATGGTGCATGGGCCTACAGCTACAATCATCATCAGCCTGACTACACCCACTGCAGGGCGAAGGCCTCTCCCATATTCATCCAATTAATCCGGTCCTGTGCTAGCTGCATTCACGTGACCCCTGCCAACGTCTTAACCTCATCCGTTCTAATAACTCTCTGCCCCTCCTGGTACGCTTTGCTTCCCTTGAAATCTAGATTTTTACTATAAGCGTCCATCGTTTCTGCTCTCTTCACACTAAATTTCCTGCTCATGCCCATTTCTCGATTTCCACTAGAATGCTAGTAAATGGAGTTATCTCTTTGACCCACTCGGCATGCTTCCTATCTCTTAACGTTACCCCTACCATTTTTCGTTCCGTAGCCTTCTGCGTTGTCCTCAGAACCCTCTTTGTTAGTCTCCAAGTTTTAGCTCCGTAGTTGAGTATAGGTAAGATGCAACTGTTGTATACTTTCCTCTTGAGCGATACCGGTAAGCTGCTAGTCATAATCTGGTAGTGTTTGCCAAATTCCCATCATCCCAATCTTATTCTCCTTGTTATTTCCCTTTCATGGTCCGGATCTGCGGTTATTACCTGTCCTAAGTATACATATTCGCTTACTACTTCCAGTGCTTCCCCAGTTAACATAAACTGCTGTTCCTTCCAGAGCCTGTTGAACATTACCTTAGTCTTCTGTATATTTATTTTCAGGCCTACCTTTCTGCTTTTCCTGTATAGGTCATCAATCATATTTTTTGCATTTCGTCCCCTGAGTTACACAGCAACTTATTCTTATCAGAAAATTGCTCATTTCTAGGTATTCTCCCTCTACCCTTCTCCATAAATGCTTCCATTTTAAGCCTGAATACTTCTAAGCAAGCTGTGAGATATAAGATATACTGGGGAGACCGTGTGTCCTTGCCAAGCGCCTTTCTTTATAGGAATTTCGTTACTTTTTTTATGCACAACTATGGTTGCTGTGCAGTCACTATATATATTGCCGCAATGCTATCGTACTGGCGCCGCCACGTGGCGAGCTGGGGAGACTGGCACGCGCTCGTCTTCTTCGCTCTCGGTGCTCGCCCGCCAGTCGGTTCCGTGCCTGATTTTGCCGGTGCTTTTACTTAGTCCTGGTAAACCTGCTGAACCAGTTTCACTGGCTTCTGTGACATTTTTGGTGGAGGTGCTGGGTAGATCCCATGTACGAAGAGCTTCTGGCTGCCCCCTACGCCCATCTACACACCGTGGACACGACACCTGTGCACAAGGCGAGCCGTCGATTGAGAGGCTTAGCACCCGAGTGTGGTCCTCTTGTTTCCCCACCGCGAACCACGATGACTACAGCGGCAATTCAGACCACCACTCAGCTTCCCGTGAGTGCCCAGCAGCTGATCTACCATACTCCACGTATGCCCAAGACGTTGAGGACTGGCTGACCAGCTACGACCGGGTCGCTGTGTTTAATGCGTGGGACGAGGAGCGAAAATTGCACAATGTTTATTTCGCACTAGAAGACGCCGCCAAGATGTGGTTCGAAAACCATGAGGCTACCATTTCCACCTGGCAGGATTTCCGGCGGCAGCTGCTCGCAACATTCGGCAACGATACAAGAAAAGAGATGGCCGAACTCGCGCTACAGTCCCGAGCACATCGACCTAATGAAAGCGTCGCCATGTTTGTGGAAGAAATGACTCGCCTTTTCAACCGGGCGGATCCGTCCATGTCGAAGGTAAAGAAGGTGCGCTACCTTATGCAATGCGTCAAGGAGCAGCTGTTCGTTGGCCTTGTACGTGACCCTCCACGTACTGTTGCTGATTTTATGAAAGAAGCAACAAGCATCGAGCATGCCTTGAATCAGCGATTTGTACATTTTGATCGCTCTGCGAACATCGCTGCCGTAGACTTCCGCTTGCTAATGGTCGGAAACGGCAGGGAAGCCCTTCGCGAACTTATCCGAAGCATCGTGCGCGAAGAGCTGCAAAAGCTGCCCTCTCTCGAACAACATCTACGTGTTCGGGGCATCTCGGATATTGTGCGCGAAGAGCTCCGCCAAGCAGTACCATCAGTACCGTCGCCCCAGCCGCCTGCGCCACACATCATGATGTACAGCGACATGTTGCGTACCCCTGCGCCTGAACCATTGGCACCCTGCAACCCTGCTCCTCCCGCTCGTCCTCCACCCCAATATCGAGTTTCGACTGGTGTGCCTGAAGCTCGACCACCCGTTCGCAAAGCACACGCGTGGCGCACGCCGAACAATCTGCTTTTGTGCTTTCACTGCGGCGAAGCCGGTCCCGTTCTGCGCCACTGTCCGTACCGTCGGATGGGCTTGCGCGAATTTTCCCCGGATGCCACTCAGCCGCGCTATGGCGAACGACCTCGGGACATCGACCAATACCTCAGCGACCACGTCCCGCCTGCGTCCCTCCAGCGACGCCAGTCCAGGTCACCACCGCCTAGACAGTTTTCCATCAGCCGCCGTTCTTTCCTCAGGCAGTCCCCAAGTCCGCACCGGAAAAACTGAAGACGCCGACCCTCGGGGGTAGGGCCGCCGTCGATGGACACTACGACCAACATCCTCCGCTCACCGATTCGATCACACAGACCGACCTCCGACCCTTCGCTCCGACGAACAATCCGACCACTTTTCGACGATCGCCGACGCTTTCCTCCGACGCCCCCAATCGACGCACCGCACCACCAGCGAGTCCGACGACCTCCCGACGATCACAGAAGCTTACCTTCGACGCCGTAATTCGACGCAACGAACGACCCGTCAGCCCGACGATCCCTGACGCACCGCACTTTGTCGACGGTGAGCTGCATTCCGCCGAGTTACCGATCGTAGTTGATAACCACAACACGACTGCCCTTGTAGATACCGGCGCTGATTTTTGCGTTATGAGCCATGGCCTTGCTACCATTCTGCGAAAAGTCCTGACTCCTTGGCACGGAGCCCCGATAAGGACAGCCGGAGGGCATGTGGTAACGCCGCTCGGAGTGTGCACCGCTCGCGTCGAGACTCACCACGCAACTTTCTCGTGTTGCTTTGTTGTGCTAGCAGAGTGCTCCAAGGACCTGATTCTCAGCCTTGATTTTCTTAGAGAAAACGACGCAGTCATCGACCTCCGTGACTTCATGGTGACTTTCTCCACTCACCGCGCAATTTCCGACGAGTACAGACAGCACAGTGACGACTACACAGACAGGCCAATTTTCCGAGTGTGCGACGACCATGTCACTCTACCTCCACGCACCAGCTTGTTTGTTACAGTGCAGTGCGACAACCCCCCCGCCTTGCAAGGCCTCGCGGAAACGAACGTGAATTTATTGTTGAGCCTACAAGTCTGCGTCGCTCGGGGAATCTTTGCCTTGAGAAATAAACGAACTGAACTACTTTTAACGAACTTTAGTGCCGAATACCGCCATTTACCACAAGGTACAGCTATCGCTTATTTTTACGAAGTCAGTGCGCCATCCGCCCATTGCGCCCTTTCGCTGGCCAACGAGAACCCTCCCGAGAGCACTGGACATACTGTTCAAACTGACGTGAACCCAGCTTTGTCTCTTACCCAGAAACGCCGCCTTCAAGCAATTCTGGACACTTACCGTGACTGCTTTGCCGTCACTTCCAAAGTGAAACAGACTTCAGTAACCAAACATCGAATTATAGTTGATCCCACCGAGCGCCCTATCCGCCAACACCCCTACCGAGTATCGCCGAAAGAACGAGAGGCTATTCGGGCGCAAGTTAAAATTAAATTAAATTGATTCACAGGAAGGGAAAGGCGCAGTAACTGTCACACTTGCTCTGTGGACACCCGAACCGCGCCGTAAGGGAAGGGAGGGAGGTGGGATTGAAAGTGGAAAGAGAGAAAGAGGAGCCGTAGTGGAGGGCTACGGAGTAATTTTGACCACCTGGGGATCTTTAACGTGCGCTGACATCGCACAGCACACGGACGCCACTTCGTTTCGCCTCCATCGAAACGCAGCCGCCGCGGTCGGGTTCGAACCCGGGAACTCCGACACAGTAGTCGGGCATCTTACCACTGCACCACCACGGCGGGGCGCGCAAGTTGATGAAATGCTCCGCGATGATGTGATCCAGCCGTCCACAAGTCCATGGGCCTCACCAGTTGTGCGGGTCGCTAAAAAGGATGGAGCACTCAGATTCTGCGTCGGCTATAGGAGGCTTAACAAAAATTACGAAAAAGGACGTCTATCCATTGCCTCGAATCGATGACTAGTTCGACCGACTTCGCCCCGCTCGATACTTTTCATCGCTCGATCTACGCAGTGGGTACTGGCAGATCGAAGTCGATGAACGTGATCGAGAGAAAACCGCATTCTTTACTCCTGACGGACTGTACGAATTTAAGGTGCTTCCCTTAGGTTTGTATTCCGCTCCCGCAACCTTTCAAAGAATGATGGACACTGTCCTAGCCGGCCTGAAATGGCAGACGTGCCTCGTCTACCTTGACGACGTTGTCATTTTCTCTGCGACCTACGAAGAGCACCTCAAACGATTGACGGCCGTGCTAAATGCCATCCGCGGGGCCGGACTCTCACTAAAACCAGAAAAATGCTACTTTGCATTCCAACAGCTCAAGTTCCTGGGTCACGTCGTGAGTGCTGAGGGAATTAGCCCTGATCCAGAGAAGACGGCTGCCGTAGCTGCTTTCCCGACCCCCACTGATAAAAGTTCCGTGCGTCGGTTTTTGGGCCTCTGTGCATATTACAGGAGATTTGTGCACGACCTCTCCCGAATAGCGGAACCATTGACTCGTCTAACAAAGGACGACCAGCCTTTCATCTGGGCCGACGAGCAGCAAAGGGCCTTCGAGGAGCTTCGCAAGCTCCTTCAAACAACGCCCGTACTTGGCCACTTCGACGAGGAGGCCGGCACAGAATTGCATACCGACGCCAGTAACGTTGGCCTCGGTGCAGTTCTCGTTCAGTGGCAAGAAGGCGTTGAGCGGGTGATTGCTTACGCCAGCCGCACCCTGTCTCGTTCCGAAGCGAATTATTCTACGACCGAAAAGGAGTGCCTTGCAGTTGTGTGGGCGGTAACAAAATTTCGGCCGTATTTGTATGGTCGGCCGTTTAGAGTGGTCAGCGACCACCACTCAATCTGTTGGTTAGCGAACCTTAAAGATCCTTCAGGCAGGTTAGCCCGCTGGAGTCTCCGCTTACAGGAGTTCGACGTCACTATTGTGTACAAGTCCGGAAAAAAACACAGTGACGCTGACTGCCTATCCAGAGACCCTATCCCGTGTTCTTAAAGTGAAACAGATGACTCCGTCTTTCTCGGCGCTCTCTCGACGCCAGATCTCGCTCAACAGCAGCGAGACGACACCGAACTGCGGCCCCTCATCGATTACCTCGAAGGAACCGCCTCATCGCCGCCTCGCCTTTTCACGCGTGGCCTGTCGTCGTTCTGCTTGCGTGGCGGCGTCCTCTACAAGAAAAACTACGCTTCCACAGACATTCAGTATCTGCTGGTTGTCCCAACGCCGCTCCGTACCGACGTTTTGCAGGCATGCCACGACGAGCTTTCTGCCGGACATCTCGGTTTTTCGCGCACCTTGGCACGAGTACGACAAAAGTACTACTGGCCCAAGCTTGCCGCTATGGTTCAGCGCTATGTTAGGACGTGCCGTGATTGCCAACGTCGGAAGATACCACCTGTCAAGCCGGCCGGCCTGCTGCAGCCTATTGTTCCTCCGCGAGTACCTTTTCACCAAGTCGGTATGGACTTGCTCGGGCCATTTCCTACGTCATCATTGGGCAACAGGTACATTATAGTTGCCACAGATTATCTGACCCGCTATTGTGAGACGAAAGCTCTTCCCAATGATATTGCGAACTTTTTCATCTTTAATCTGGTCCTTCGTCACGGTGCCCCTGCGATCGTTTTAACTGACAGAGGCACGGCATTTACTTCAGCTCTAACCCAGGAAGTGATGCGGCTCAGTGGCACTTGTCATTGCAGAACAACAGCTTACCACCCTCAGCCGAATGACCTTACTGAGCGACTCAATAAGACGATCGCCGATATGCTTTCTATGTACGTCGACGAAGATCATAAGAACTGGGACTAAATACTACCGTATGCAACATTTGCGTATAACACCGCAGTCCAGGAAACGACCCGCTTTACACCGTTTCGTTTGGTGTACGGTCGCGAAGCTGTCACCATGCTGGATGCAATGCTACTGTCAGATGTTGCCCACCCATCGATTGCCGGTGCCGACCAATTCGTCCAGCATGCCGAGGCCGCTCGCCAGCTGGCTAGACTGAGAGTCCGGACACAGCAAGTTAAAGATGCTCGACGGTATAACCTTCGTCACAGGGAGGTAATTTACAACCCTGGCGATCAGGTTTGGGTGTGGACACCTGTTCGCCAGCGGGATCGCTCCGAGAAGCTTCTGCGCCGCTACTTCGGCCCGTACGAAGTACAACTGAAACTCAGCGACGTCACCTACGAAGTGACCCCGCAAGGAACTGTTCGCTCATCCCGACGGCAAGCACAATCGGAAGTCGTACATGTCGCCAGGATGAAGCCCTTCTACTCCCGCTAGGTCAAGCTACATGTTTTTTTTTTTCTTTGCTTCCTTTAACTACTTGATGTGAACGCGCATCCTCGCCGACTACGGTTATCCTCGACCTCGCCACTCGGCATCGGGACGATGCCTTTTCCACCGGGAGGGGCAGGCAATGCCGCAATGCTATCGTACTGGCGCCGCCATGTGGCGAGCTCGGGAGACTGGCACGCGCTCGTCTTCTTCGCTCTCGGTGCTCGCCCGCCAGTCGGTTCCGTGCCTGATTTTGCCGGTGCTTTTACTTAGTCCTAGTAAACCTGCTGAAGCAGTTTCACTGGCTTCTGTGACAATATCTTCCAGTACTTTCACGTACACCTCGTCTACACCGTTATTTCGCAACGCTTGCATGACCGCCGAGTTTTATCTGATTCAAATGCATTTTCATAATCAATGAATGCTATGTATAAGGCCTGGTTATATTCCGAGCATTTTGTTCCGACCCGGTTGATGGTATGGATTCACATATACAATATATCTCTTCGCACTTGTGCAAAGATTGCGAAGAGAGGATAACTGATGATTGCTTAGGGTAACAAACTGGATTGTAAGCGAAGAAAATCGTAGCAGGGGGCGGCAGAAATTAGGTGGGCGGATGAGATTAGGTTGGCTGGGGTCAAGGAGATGCCTATAGCTCAGGTGCAGGTGGATTGCAGAAAAATGGGAGAGGTCTTCGCCATGGTGTAGGTATAGTCAGGTTGATGATGATTATAGAATATATCGGCGAAAGTCTGAAAAAGGGAGTTGATTCCAACCACGCATGCCTTACTCAGCGCAGCCTGCGAACCGCAGGTCGACATAAGACTTCAGCAAAACTGCTTTGAAGGCCGAGCACAATATGATGTCGGCCTCGTGGTTACGAACCTACAGTTTCACAAACCTGCCAGATCGAATATGACTTCATTTAGTTTGATGCTATCGTACAATTGGCTATGGATTACCTAGCCGTTTCTATGCGGCCAGCCAGTGTTACGTGTAGTGGTCTCTAGTTCCGCAAAGGCCACCAGGATACTGCTGGCGCAAATCTTCAGGGCAGAAGATGAGCGGCGCCTGGACTAGGGCAGGAAGATGCGACCGTGGTTCTGATCGCGAGCGTACGACCACGAAGCTCTTGCGCGTTACTATATTTGCACATCCGCGAAGTGAAAGGGGTGTATCCTCTAGCACAACTGTGAGCATTGTGCTCCATAAACTGAACAGTGAGGGTGAAACACACTGAATCTAGCCACCAAAGCGATCTTGAACAACGCAGTGGGGTTTGGTCCCGATCGGCTGTATGCTGGTGATGTTTTTCTAAAGAATACTTACTTGCCCGAATCATATTCATTGCTCTAGGTTCTACTTCATTGCTATAATGTGTCTTCAATATATTTCTGGTTCCTTCTTCGAATCCTTGTCACAGTATAACTTTTCTAACTTCTCAAGTCTGCTCGACATATGTTTAGTGCATATTAATGGTTGATCGATTGGTTCTTCGATTGTTTTGTTGCTATACTTAACCCCACAGTTATTCGTGCGGTTTTGCAGGCGAATGTAGATAACTTTTTCAGGCATTTCAATTCCCCCTTCTGACTTTCTTTACCATTTTGTTTATGGATACAGGTTAAAGGAGTCTATCTTGTTATGCGCTTTTAATATAGCAAGAACTTCTTGAATAACCTGACTTCAATCATTTTGTCTCGGCTATCTTAGAGATCTATGTTTCTGAGTTTTTCGTAAATTACGCCCTCGTAGGGTGTACACAAAGGTCAACTGTGCAGGCACATTGAATTGGTGCAAGATTCACACAGACTTGGAGCTGGCCACTGAAACTGACATGGCTTCAAGAACATAAGCTTTTTATGTCAGCAAATCATTTCTTTCGATTTCTGCCCGACACAAATGATCGTTACTTCAATGATTTTAGAGATGGTTTATCTAATGTGGTGCGTTAAAATCACAATAAAGAAGCAAATATATGGCCTTTTCATAGCGCGCAGCACCTTACTACATTTTGGAATGGGAAATCTCCCGCAGGCCAGATGTTTTCCCATGGGCTATACAACCTATGGCAGACTCAAATGACCGACAGAATTCTTCGAAATTAGATATAGCTATTTCGTTCATTTAAAACACCTGTGCTTTCATATGGAAAGTATACTTATGTATCATATTAGTTTTGTATTACACTGCTGGGCCTGTCACCTTTATATTGCTTTAAAATTGATCATTTAAAACTCACTGTAGGATTTTAAAAACCCGGTCAAAAAGAACCTTCTTTCAGTGCATTTATTACCGCGTTGCACTCGGAATCCGAGGGCGTCAGGACCGATTCCATCGTAACGCAAATCCACCTTTCGTTTTTGTCCACATTATTTCACTTCAAATACATGAATACTCTAAAAACGCCGTATTGAAGTTTTAGCATTCTAGCTAGGATTTATGCAACGTTTTGTTCTGTTATCAATGGCGTCGCTCTTTGAAAGACTTCGATACTTTCGACTAATGTGAATTTCATCATCACGACTGGCGGATGCCATTGTGTCCTTCACTAAACGTAATCATTTAGGTTGTCTCTATGTCAGTAATACAGTGTCATGTCAGGAGACACCAACATAAGACGAATGGTTATCATATATCACTTACACTAAGGAAATTCGATAGGCTTATGTCCAAATATAAAGCTGTGTTAAGAAAACTCTCTGGCCGAAAGCAAGCTATCACACCTAAATGATATATAGTGGTTATTGTGAAACACTGAGGAATGAAATCATTCACCAAATAATTGAGAATAGATGGAAAAGCCAACATACCAGCCCCAGCTTGACGAATTTTCTTATTACCCCAGCCTAAGCCACCCTCACAGTAAGACACTGCTAGCACCAAGAAAATGGCAAAAGTGAATAGCCAGCTACGCATCGTGACAGTAGACCCCTAAGTTTTTGAGCGTGTTTTTCGTTGCACAAAACGTGCATCAGTCACGAATTTATATATCCTGAATTTGGCATGCAATGACAAAACTTCGGTGCGAATAATATTTAACGGCATGACTACTGGTCTTCTGCTAATAGGCTCGTTATCTGTGGTTCCAAGATCCATCATTCTTGACACTAGCCGCTAAATATGGAACAGAAAAACTTTATTTGTATTTTTAACTTGCGGAAGCGGAAGAATGATCTTTCGCAGCATTTGCTTCCACTTGTCAGACATGTGATTAGGCATCGCAATAAGAGATAATATTCCCTCTTTCAAAACAAAGATTATTAAATTTTCTGCAGTGAAGTCAGCTAAAGTAAATATAAAAATAAAATAATGATATTCTAATATCCATACATTTGAAATGTTATTTAGACCTGCATTATGCCGAAGTATTGGTCGGGCTGCCGAAAACTCAACGATATTAAAATAAACGTTTGATGTGTCCTGAAAAGGAATGACATTTGTACTAACTTTACAATTTACTCTTGAGAAGACTGAAATGAGGATAGAAAAAAAGAAAACGCAATCGCTCATGACGAAGTGCTGTGGTTCTCCTATTGAATAATGTAAAATTTAAATTATGATGAACCATTCGAATAACATGGTACATATATATTTAGGTTTGCTTTGCATGTGCATCCTATATCGTCATTACA